>JAQBSW010000735.1:0-173950 GCA_029291075.1 Eudiplozoon nipponicum | reverse complement strand
ATGTTAGCTTCACTATTGCAGGTTTACACATTCGTCTTGGAGATTGTACCGTCCTATTATTCCACATTCTTCGACCAAATATATAGTGGTTAAAGGGCGTAATACCGGCTCCTACTGATGAGTCGCCAGTAAGCACGAAACGAATGTGCATGAGATTATACTTTCCGTTCATGCTGCCTTTGGTTTATCCTTCTGGTCACAACTGAACTAATTTGTTACTAGGTTCGCAAAACCTAATACATACTTGCATATATATTAGTTCTTCGCAACAAACAGTATTTAACTGTAATATATTGAATTGAATGATGTCATGCTTACCGCGAAATGTGATAACTGATATCGATGAAGGCCAGAGTGTATGGTTTAACTGGAGTAACAGGTGTTCGGAAATTGTTGTAATTCTCAATTTGGGTGAACTTTAGCATAAATTTATATCCATCAGGTTGGTATCATGTACTGACTCGGAAACCATAGTGTTAGTATCCGGTACTCATCGAGTTCAAAAAAGGTATCAGTTACTAACACAATAGCCATAGTGTTAGTATCCTTTACAGACTCGGTATATATATTATATAGTGTGAGTTAGCATTGAAGTCGCATTGTCGTTGACTTTAGATTATGTTAGCTTCACTATTACAGGTTTACACATTCGTCTAGGAGATTGTACCGTCCTATTATTCCACATTCTTCTACCAAATATATAGTGGTTAAAGGGCGTAATACCGGCTCCTACTGATGAGTCGCCAGTAAGCACGAAACGAATGTGCATGAGATTATACTTTCCGTTCATGCTGCCTTTGGTTTATCCTTCTGGTCACAACTGAACTAATTTGTTACTAGGTTCGCAACACCTAATACATACTTGCATATATATTAGTTCTTCGCAACAAACAGTATTTGACTGTAATATATTGAATTGAATGATGTCATGCTTACCGCGAAATGTGATAACTGATATCGATGAAGGCCAGAGTGTATGGTTTAACTGGAGTAACAGGTGTTCGGAAATTGTTGTAATTCTCAATTTGGGTGAACTTTAGCATAAATTTATATCCATCAGGTTGGTATCATGTACCGACTCGGAAACCATAGTGTTAGTATCCGGTACTCATCGATTTCAAAAAAGGTATCAGTTACTAACACAATAGCCATAGTGTTAGTATCCTTTACAGACTCGGTATATATATTATATAGTGTGAGTTAGCATTGAAGTCGCATTGTCGTTGACTTTAGATGATGTTAGCTTCACTATTGCAGGTTTACACATTCGTCTAGGAGATTGTACCGTCCTATTATTCCACATTCTTCTACCAAATATATAGTGGTTAAAGGGCGTAATACCGGCTCCTACTGATGAGTCGCCAGTAAGCACGAAACGAATGTGCATGAGATTATACTTTCCGTTCATGCTGCCTTTGGTTTATCCTTCTGGTCACAACTGAACTAATTTGTTACTAGGTTCGCAAAACCTAATACATACTTGCATATATATTAGTTCTTCGCAACAAACAGTATTTAACTGTAATATATTGAATTGAATGATGTCATGCTTACCGCGAAATGTGATAACTGATATCGATCAAGGCCAGAGTGTATGGATTTACTGGAGTAACAGGTGTTCAGAAATTGTTGTAATTCTCAATTTCGGTGAACTATAGCATAAATTGATATCCATCAGGTTGGTATCATGTACCGACTCGGAAACCATAGTGTTAGTACCATGTACCTTTTCGGTACAATAATGTTGTATCGGTTACTAACACAATAGCCATAGTGTTAGTATCCTTTACAGACTCGGTATATATATTATATAGTGTGAGTTAGCGTTGAAGTCGCATTGTCGTTGACTTTAGATGATGTTAGCTTCACTATTGCAGGTTTACACATTCGTCTAGGAGATTGTACCGTCCTATTATTCCACATTCTTCTACCAAATATATAGTGGTTAAAGGGCGTAATACCGGCTCCTACTGATGAGTCGCCAGTAAGCACGAAACGAATGTGCATGAGATTATACTTTCCGTTCATGCTGCCTTTGGTTTATCCTTCTGGTCACAACTGAACTAATTTGTTACTAGGTTCGCAAAACCTAATACATACTTGCATATATATTAGTTCTTCGCAACAAACAGTATTTAACTGTAATATATTGAATTGAATGATGTCATGCTTACCGCGAAATGTGATAACTGATATCGATCAAGGCCAGAGTGTATGGATTTACTGGAGTAACAGGTGTTCAGAAATTGTTGTAATTCTCAATTTCGGTGAACTATAGCATAAATTGATATCCATCAGGTTGGTATCATGTACCGACTCGGAAACCATAGTGTTAGTACCATGTACCTTTTCGGTACAATAATGTTGGTATCTGTTACTAACACAATAGCCATAGTGTTAGTATCCTTTACAGACTCGGTATATATATTATATAGTGTGAGTTAGCATTGAAGTCGCATTGTCGTTGACTTTAGATGATGTTAGCTTCACTATTGCAGGTTTACACATTCGTCTAGGAGATTGTACCGTCCTATTATTCCACATTCTTCTACCAAATATATAGTGGTTAAAGGGCGTAATACCGGCTCCTACTGATGAGTCGCCAGTAAGCACGAAACGAATGTGCATGAGATTATACTTTCCGTTCATGCTGCCTTTGGTTTATCCTTCTGGTCACAACTGAACTAATTTGTTACTAGGTTCGCAACACCTAATACATACTTGCATATATATTAGTTCTCCGCAACAAACAGTATTTAACTGTAATATATTGAATTGAATGATGTCATGCTTACCGCGAAATGTGATAACTGATATCGATCAAGGCCAGAGTGTATGGATTTACTGGAGTAACAGGTGTTCAGAAATTGCTGTAATTCTCAATTTCGGTGAAATATAGCATAAATTGATATCCATCATGTTGGTACCATGTTCCGACTCGGAAACCATAGTGTTAGTACCATGCACCTTTTCGGTACAATAATGTTCGTATCGGTTACTAACACAATAGCCATAGTGTTAGTATCCTTTACAGACTCGGTATATATATTATATAGTGTGAGTTAGCGTTGAAATCGCATTGTCGTAGACTTTATATGATGTTAGCTTCACTATTGCAGGTTTACACATTCGTCTAGGAGATTGTACCGTCCTATTATTCCACATTCTTTGACCAAATATATAGTGGTTAAAGGGCGTAATACCGGCTCCTACTGATGAGTCGCCAGTAAGCACGAAACGAATGTGAATTAGATTATACTTTCCGTTCATGCTGCCTTTGGTTTATCCTTCTGGTCACAACTGAACTAATTTGTTACTAGGTTCGCAAAACCTATTACATACTTGCATATATATTAGTTCTTCGCAACAAACAGTATTTAACTGTAATATATTGAATTGAATGATGTCATGCTTACCGCGAAATGTGGTAACTGATATCGATCAAGGCCAGAGTGTATAGATTTATTGGAGTAACAGGTGTTCAGAAATTGTTGGAATTCTCAATTTCGGTGAACTTTAGCATAAATTGATATCCATCACGTTCTATTATGTACCGACTCGGAAACCATAGTGTTAGTACCATGTACCTTCCTACTGATGAGTCGCCAGTAAGCACGAAACGAATGTGCATGAGATTATACTTTCCGTTCATGCTACCTTTGGTTTATCCTTCTGGTCACAACTGAACTAATTTGTTAGAGGCCTGGTTACTCCTGTCTTAATAGCAAAACTTCTTCTGAAACCCATCGTGTGTGAGATCTATGTCTTCATTTGCGTTCGTATGTTTGTTAATTGTTTCTATTTTGTTCGGAGTACAAACAGGACTGTAGAAGGCCTGTGAATACGCTCTGTGAAATATTTCTCATCGAAGATGTATTGGTAAATTGTAACCATTCTGCCTTGTTCTTATGCTGATATGGCTAGCTGGTTCAATTGCGTTTTTACTAAACAAAGAAGCAATGATGCCGTATCGCCGATGTTGCCTTACTCTTTATCAACTGTGTCTATTTGTTGTGCTGTTTGAAGTTCTAATTGTCATCACTTCTGAGTATTGTTTGGAAATTATCTTTCATTTGAGCTACATTTTGCCCACATACAGGTTTTTCTTTGTTTTGCGACAATAAAACATCATTTTCTTACGTGGATATTACCTTTTTTATGCTGATGAGGACGATTTTGATGACCATGATACTGATGATGATGATATTAATAATGGTAATAAGGATGAAACAAAATATAGCAGACAAATGAATAAACGCTTTCGTAATAGCCCAAAAAGCTTTTCAATTAATTATTCTCCAAAAAATTATAAATCTCAATGAGTTTCAAGAATGAAAGGTGGCATGGAATTACGAATCGCGAAAGGCATCAATTTTGACATACTTTCTGTCACTTCAGTTGAATGCTAAGGATGAATGTGTTATGGTAAAGTTGACGTTTTTGTCTGTAATCCATTCCTCCAGAAGGTAATGTAGAAGGAAATGGCTCTTACAATATGGAAGACATAAATTTTCTGGTAGATTCATTTAAGAGTTGGTTTCATCTCACAAAAACTTACCAGGTTCATGAAAACGTTGTTCATACAACTGGCAGCAGCTCGTCTCTCGTCAGAATTTCAAGCGTCACATGCTACTACGCACAGAATCTGGGTCGCCTGAAACCATCAACATCACATATATTATGCCAAGTAAATTAAAAGCATAATGTTATTCTCTCATAATAATAATAATAATAATAATACACACACACAATAATAATAATATGTATTAATAGCGATTTAAGCATTATACACATTTAGAAGCTGAGTTGCAAACATTTTTCGTAATTTTATCTTTACCTATTTCTAAAGGAATCAACGTGCCCAGGAGTCGTTTCTTGCCTGTAAAGACGACATCTGACCTGATGCTCGTTATGTCTAATTTGTACGAGTTGAATGGTGGCGCTCTTACAATGTCACCAATGCGCAGCTTCCCCTCGGTGCCTCTAATCAAGTTGGGCTCGCATTTCCGTAAGGTGAAGGACTTTCTGCGCCGAGTGCCCGCCATACCCGACTTGCTGGAATTGGACCATCTTACAGTCTCCGGCGATGTGTGGTTTGACAAGGGCCAAACTCTGAAGGTAGGCCAAAATGTTAGCTAAGAGCCAAAAAAAGGAAAATATTGCACATAACTTTACATGTACGAATCTTATTTTTCCGATCATAGCCTTTCGTTTCTTCTTGTTCCGCAATTTAGTTTTGTCCACTTGATAACAGCGCAAGTGCGGATTGCAGTGTTGAATACTCAGATTTTTGTCGAAATTTCTGTCTCCGTATTTGCAATTGTTTTTCCCCTTCAGTTTGTTGCCAATCCGATCTATTGACTGCAGTTTCATTTAGATGTACGTACATGTGTATCAATTATATTTAACTGAATTTTTTAGAAATGTATACAAATACACACGTAAATGCGTGGCGAGCGCCTATTTAATGGTATGACAATAATTGTTATTAACTAGTCTACCTTGATTGCGACCTGACTGGTTTGAATTGAAATTTAACACTTGAATTGGTCATTCAGACTTCTAGTTTTATCCCTCATTACATACTTTTATGACAAGTGTTTCTGAATTATTTGTCTCCCGCCACCAGAAAATGCGAGGACAATCTCAGTTACGTCATTTTACATTGGGTGTTACAAACGAATGGTTAACGCATGCAAATGGTAAATTCTTATTCAGCCACTGTAGTTTCACTTAGTTAGATGAAAATAACAGTTTCGGAAATGCACACACACATGTGACACGCATAAATAATATGAATATAGGAAATAACGCGCTTGCTTCATTAGTTTCATTTTTTGAACTTGTGGGGATGGACCAACTGAAGATGGCTACCGAAAAATGTAGCCGAAATATCTTAAAGAAAGAAAACTACTGGAACAATAAAAGCTGTGTTAGTCAAAACGCAGGTCAGGTAATCCGATCGAATGTTTGTGTTTGGTCTTGCCTGGATGCTAGTAAATTGTTGTTGAGTTTTTCATTCGTGGTCAGTCGATTCGAATATCATATTGATGAAACTTTTTAATATAGATGACAGGTGTTTGCTGTTTTATATAAAGGGCTTCATAAATATATAATAATTTTTATGATTTTGCTTTATGTAGAATTGAGAAATTGGTCAAATTTACTGGGTGACTCATTTCCAATATATGACCGGAAATAGCTGATTTTCCTGACGGTGCCAAGCCTTTTTTAATAAATTTCTGCGGTAAATGTTGCTGAATACTGTTGATCAATTGCTTCTTCGTACGTCAATATATCTGCTACCGCACATGCATGATCGAGGAAGAACTGTGCTACCTGAGAATAATCTTGGTAATAAACAACTACCCAGAGCGGTTCATTGATGTCAACATCAGACCACGTCAGATCCGTACTGGAGAGAATACCGTCAAGCAGGTTTTCCTAAACTTACCATTTAAAGGCGACGTACCGGCCTCAATAATTGCACGGTGGATAAATAGAATAACTAAGAAGAATTTTCCTAGTGTTAAAGCTAACATCACATTTAGCACACAGAGAATCATGCGGTTGGATGCCAAAGATCAATTGCCAACTCTCTCCAAATCATTCATAGTCTACAAATTCTCATGTATGTGCGGTAGCACATATATCGGACGTACGAAGGAGCAATTGATCGACAGAATCCAGCAACATTTACCGCAGAAATTGGCAACGTCAGGAAAATCAGCTATTTCCGATCATATATTGAAAATGGGACACCCAGTCAATTTGACTAATTTCTAAATTCTACATAATGCAAATTCAGAAAAATTATTAAATATTTATGAAGCCCATTTTATAAAACAACAAACACCTGTCCTAAATATTCAAAAGTTTTTTCAACATGATACTCTATTCAACTGGCCACGAGTCACAAAACCCAGCAACAATTTACTAAAATCCAGGAAAGACAAAACACCCCATCGACCAGACTCAACAAACTTTCGATCGGAAGGGCAACAAACTGAATGGGGAAAAACAGCTGCACATACAGAGACAGAAATTTCGAAAAAATATGAGCATTCAACACTTCAATTCACACCTGCGCTGTTACTAAGAGGGCAAAACAAAACTGCGTAACAAGTGGACATGGAAGACTACACTCGGAAAAATGACATTCGTACACGTAACAGTATAAAATGCGAACAGTTGGTTAACTCTCAATGCATTAATACAAGAATGACCAGATCCCAGACACCACTCTGTAAAACAGCGAGAAAGACATTTACATGCAAGTAGGCACTCACACAGACACATACGCCTACACAATGATTAATCATCCCAAACATAAAATATAAGTAAAACCGAGTCAGATTTGTTGCCACCAACATAATCAAATGAAAACCCAGGATGTATATAAATGAAAGATTATAAAGTGAAGTTTAGTAGTCTCAAAATAAATTACCGTTATCCATTTTGTTATTACTTTGTTTTTTTCCTAATTAGAAATATATATATATATATATATATATATATATATATATATATATATATATGATGGAAGTTTATATATCTGGAGACAATAAAGTATTCTCGAGTTTCAAATTATTTTACGACACGCTTCGTTTATATGGTCTTTATTATGTTTTTGTGTTTAAATGTTGATTTTGTTATTTATATTTTGCAATTAAACTTATTTCTCATTAAGACCTGTCAGGTTTTTGATGTTCTGGCTGACAATAGACACTTTGTAGAGGTGAAATTTTATCATTTACGAATTACTTTTCTTGTTTTTGTTTACATCCTAGGGTACTGCTGTTATAATGGCAAATCATGGCGAGTTGATCAATATACTCAAGTGCTAATTCGAGAACAAGATTGTTTCTGGTAATCTTCGCATTTTGGATCACTAATCTCATATTATATTGTTCAATTTTGCAAGTAGTTATTTTAGTTATTTGTGACAATTAGTCGGTTGATCTATCAGTGTTTCAGCGACCTGTGGGCAAAACATCAAATTTAAAAACTTTCATGTCGTTGAAATTTATTTAGCTAAAGTAGACAATCTTTCAGTTATTTTGTATGCAATCATTTCTGCATGAAAAAATCAATCACTCGTGGAATCTTTTAAAATTTAAAATTAATTTTTGATTTAACTGTTTTTACTTAAACTTATTCGCTTCTGTGTTAAGGATTACTAACTTAATGGTATTTAACAATTCTTGTCTCGTGTATTTCTTCTTCAACCAAATTTGCAAACGTTATTTAAATCAGGTTTGCAGACTTTGAGCAATTACCTATTCCACGTATTTATTACTCATCGAAAATCTATAAAGTCTACTCATCAGGTAATACATCTATTTGTTTGTTACTTATTTCATATTTTCAAGCATGATAGAAATAATTCTTATAATCACACTGCCATTTAAAGGTCAGTTGCTTTAAACTAATTTTTTGCTAAATGTTTGCTGACGGTAACCTAGTGCATTATTGAAATTCAGTTTTCGGAAATGCGATAAAACCATATTTAAAACTTGCTGTAAAGAAATTTAGTTTTGTAGCCAGCTGGTATGCTAGTATGTTAAATATTGTAGGCGATTCTGCAAGTAACCTTGATCATATAGCCTTCTGGATCTCGTACTTTCACAAACATGTGTCCTTACCATAGGCGCAAACTCACCGCATATCTAGAAAAAACATCAAAATGTGAATTATTTGCACTTTAGTTCCGCCTATGTATGGCTAAACGAATGTGAATACTTGTTTGTTCATGGTGAATTTATGCAAGCATTTTGAATTATTTATGGTAAAATAATTCTAATTTTATATTTAGGAAAATGATTGCATTCATTCATATTATTCACATACTGCCTGGTTTGATAGGCTTTCATTATAAAATTCTCATTTTTGATAATTCTGGTGTATTTGGGTCATTTCATTCTTCTGCTTTCCTGGCATCGTGCAAGAATTTATCTTCAGAAACCCTTTTTGATCTTTCATCAGATTCTCTAAAACTAAAGCACTTCCAACTAACAATTTTCATAGCACAAATTATGGAAATTTAATGTAACTTACATTTATATGCGTATTTTCCTCGTTTTTTATTTTGCTACAAACTCATACCACGTTCAGTTACCACTATTTATATGTTGCAGTTACTATCTTTAATAGTTATTACTAACAAATTGGGAGGGCGATTTATCGGAGATGATCCGAAATACTGTTAAAACAAATGTCCGAAAGAAGAGAAGTGTACGTCGCAATGAAATTGTAATCTAGTGCAGCTACATTATGGCAAATTGCTTTAACAAGCCTATTTAATGCATCTGTCTCTTTTCACAAGACAATCAAAAAGAAATGCGCCACGGATGTTTGTGACTGCTAATTGTCTGCATAGTTCAGCAATATTATTAGCTATCCTTGATTACAGTCTGTCATGGTGTGAAGATGCTCTGTTCGAAAAAAAGCACCGATTGCTGTTACACTGGTTGCACTTCTTGATGCCAGCTAAGGCTTGGTGCCCTCGGCTACAGCAACATGAAAATGATAGCAATCGTATTTTAACCAGTGTTTCATCGCTTTCTTGAATTTATAATGGAGACAGTCAAACTGTTTTCTAATATTTTTCCACAGACTTATTTTAAATTCGATTTTGCGTTGTATTCTTCTGTTCTTTTGGAGTATTGAAAACTGGATGTTATGTCTGCAATGAAGCGAAGCTAATAAAAATTAAATTACAAACTTCTCTAATGATGACAAATTTTTACATTAAACTATGTTTACATGGAAGCATTGACTTATGCATTAATTATCATTCGTTATAAAGACGAAATGCAGTTTTTGTGTACGTCGCGTAAAAACTTTGTGGTTGAAATGGAATAAACAAATTTTATCATTTCATGTGGTTTTTGCGATAAAATTTCTATCAAAAGGAATGAAAATTCAAACTCAGTGAACTGAAAACTTGACAGCACTTTAAATAATCTAAACTATCACCTGTGTTGTTTATATTTTATATGCTATTATGAATAACCTCCGGTGGCTGAGGCAAAAATCTTTGGCAGTATGCGCTACGTTTTACTGCAACTGCAATGCGTTTATAAATGTGTATTACGTTATACCGGTTTTGGCTGCCTCGTGTTGAATTTAAAATGCTTTAACTGTTCATGGTATCATTTTTTCTAAACTTTCTATCTAAAAATAGACGAAAAGCAATTCTAGTTCTAAATCGCTGTTTTTGGTGGTTTCCATTGATTTCTCCTTGACTTCTAATTTATTTCATATTTTACTGTACACAACCTCTTTCAAAACAGCTATTGTCGATTTTCTTTGATTTCACCTTGCTCTTTGATTGATTTCATATTTAACTGTACTCAGCCTTTAGTGTTGCGCCACACAAAAAATAATCTGAATTGATAATGAATAATTTAATGCAAAGCGTATCGATTTATACATTTATTATGTTGATTGCATAGACAGCAAGTTTCTTCCTCGTCCGATATGTGATATTCTCTGATCCCTTTGATCTATCGCGATATGCAGTTTTATGAAAAAAGCTCATAAAAAAGTAATAGATTATACATATAAAATATTTGAAACTAAATATGACAGGAAAAAATTGTCTCTGTAATCCAATAGAAAAATTACGACTCGATTTTACCATGGCTTATTTACACAAGAATCAGTTCGGTAGACCATGATTTCGTCATTGATTGAACAAAGGATCTTTGCCTTATGCATCCGAACAGCATTCTCAGACTATTATTGATTATATAAAATGCATGCAGCCTAAGACTGGTATTGATTATTTAATAACGTTAATCTGTTTCTTAATGCACAACGAATAAATAATGGATAACTGTTGACAAGTAGAATTCAAGGCTATCGTGTGCAAGAATAAGCTTCTTCGAGCGAAATTTTGAAAGTAGCAAACGTCGTTCCCGGTGAGTTTGTCAAGAGATATTCTCTATCGATTACGCAATGTAAACGTTATGTATATATATATATATATATATATATATATATATATATATATATATATATATATGAGAGAGGACTGTTTACTTCTGTTTGTTTTGGCAGTTGGGAGTGTGTATGCGTTTGTGTTTGTGTGTATGCGTGTTTGCATGTAAAGGCCATTCTCGCAGTATTGCAAAGTGATGTCTGAGATCTGGTTATTATTGTTTTGATGGCTTGAGAATTAACCATTTGTGCGCATTGTTCACTGTTACATATACAAGTGCCATTTTTCCCAGTATAGTTGATCGTTTCACCTCGTTGCGCAAAGTTGTCGTTTTCACGTGGTAACAACGCCAGTGTTGATTGCAGCGTTAAACGCTCACATTGTTTGGAGACTTCTGTCATCGTATGCGCCTCTGTTATTTCCACTTCAGTTTGTTGCCAATCCGATTGTATGTTTGTTGATTCTAGTCGAGGGCCTGTTTATTCTTGGCTGGATACTAAAACAACAAGCACCTGACCTTAATATTCAAAAGTTTCATCAACATGATATTCTTATCGACTGGCCAAGAATAACAAAATTCAACAAAAATCTACTAGTATCCAGTCAAGAACAAACAGGCCCTCGACTAGAATCAACAAACATACAATCGGATTGGCAACAAACTGAAGTGGAAATAACAGAGGCGCATACGGTGACAGAAGTTTCCAAACAATGTGAGCGTTTAACACTGCAATCCACACTGGCGTTGTTACCATGTGGAAATGATAAATTTGCGCAACAAGGTGAAACGATCAACTACACTGGGAAAAATAGCACTTGTATATGTAACAGTGAAAATGCGCACAAATGGTTAATTCTCAAGCCATCAAAACAATAATAACCAGATCTCAGACATCACTTTGCAATACTGCTAGAATGACCTTTACTTGCAAACACGCATACACACTCACCAACTAGCCAAAACAAGAAACAGAAGTAAAAACGAGTCAGATTTGTGACCACTAGCATAATCAATTGAAAACCCTAAATGTATAAATATGTATGATTGTATAAGAGATATATAGAGATATATGAGCAAAATTATGGAATATTTATTAATAAATTTTATTTCTACCAGTATCTACAGCCATTATTCTGGATTCGTTAGTATATTCGTTCATCCTATCCCAAATGTTCATTTGTCGTAACCATTCCCCTTTTCGTTATGTCAGTCTTTGTTTTGCGCAATTTAGACAACTTCTTTTGTGCAATTTATACCACTCCTTTTGCGATGACACACCATATGACGTTACGCAAATCGAGTGGTCTAAATCGCGCCAACCAAAGACTGACATAGCGAAAAGGGTATTGGTTAGGACAAATGTACAGTTGGGATTGGATGAACGAATACATCAACGAATCCAGAATAATGGCTGTAGACACTGGTAGAAATAAAATTTATTAATAAATGTTATTCCATGATGTAAAGGTTGTTTTCATATTTTAAAGAATGGTGAAACTGGTAACGATACATATATATATATATATATATATATATATATATATATATGTTGCTCTTTATAAACAAAGCACTGCCTAAGGCGGCAAAGGTAAACCATCTCGTAAGCCGGTTTCGTTCTCACTAGTAACTCTTCAGGCCAATTTTGTTGCGGATTTGGGGATTGTATGCGCGTCGGGGACCCCTTGCCGCATGGTTCACGCGATTGTCATTTGATTTCAGAATTGTTTTTGTTTTTCATTTTCTTCAGGTGGAACATATTTGCCACCTCTTTCCATCTTCAGTTCCAACTAGCCGCTCGAGATCTGTCATTTTATTGTCGACGTCACGCCACCTGGAATAGTAATTGAGTTGAAGATTTATATATATATATATATATATATATATATATATATAGAACAAAGTTAATATCTTTGGCACATGCTGCTCAATTCAAGGTCTCCACTTTTAGAATAATACCGGGCATTCTGCGTGTCGCCGATGCATGATTTATGAACGACTACGAAATTCACAGTTTGCACTATAAACAATGCTGTATTTTAAAAGTCTGCCTACGTTAACAAATATAAAGGCAGTGATGTCCAGGTAGATATTGCCAAATTTTGTCAAATTCGGAGTCTCTATGTTCAAAATATTATCGGAAACCCTTATGTCGTTGATAAATTTGGAAGACCGACTACACATTTTACAATCCGCTATGTGAACAATGCCCTTTTTAAGTCTGTGTATGGTCTCAAATATGTGTCCAGTGATGTTCAGTAAGTTATCAACAACCGTTGCCCAATTTGTGGTCTCCATGCTTAAAATACTAACGGGCATCCTTTATGTTGCTGATAAATGGCAGGTGACCGACTACACATTTCACACTCCGCTCTGGGTGCTCGTTGAACTTCTTTCTTAAAAAGATTATTTTAGATCGGAACTATAGCGCCAATGATGTTTAGCAAAAATTGATAACAATTGTAAACTTCAAATTCTCCATCTTTAGTAGACTATTAGATATGATTTAGCTAGGCTTCCTTTTTTACCTGCTTATATAATTAAGTATTCTATTATGTGAATGTTTAACCTCAGCTTCACTGCGATGCACATCTTTGTTCTGAATACTCAGTTTAAATAACCATCTCACTGATTGATAGTAATAATATACAGTTCCCAGGAAAGATATTAAAAAAACTTAATAATGGAAGGAGCTATTTTGTTTGAATATTTCGCTAAATAAACCTGTCAAAAGTGCACATTTGATCAATGAGTTGCACTTAAATATATTATGCTTTGATTGCATTAATTGTTGTTTTACTTAACTCATAATGGGTCTTATTCAAACACTAATCGCAAGTGTCAACTATTAAATTCAGTTGTCAAATCGGTCTAAATGAATCACTTAACGAAATCTGATAATCAATTATGTGTAAGGTGTTGCGCACCTAGTACAAAAATAGTTCAAATATAACCAGATATATAAATCAAAGTCAGCATAAACGGACAGTATGATCTCGTGCACATTTGCTTCGTGCCTACTGGCGACTCATCAGTAGGAGCCGATATTAACCTCTTTACCCAATATATATATATTTTTTTTCCCACATACCTCACTTAAATATACAGTGGATAACGTGCGCAATGCGGGCTCCTACTGGTGAGCCGCCAGTAAGCACGATACGAATCTGCACGAGGTTATACGTTCCGTTCGTGATGTCTTTTATTATTCTTCTGGCCATAATTGAAAAATTTTTTGCTAGATGCGCAACATTGCATTTATATTAATAGTACCCTTTCCATGTGCAAAAATAATGAAGTTTTATCAGATATAAGAAATGCTTCTTTCTCATATCAAAAGACGCATACATGTTAGTTCTCCGTCACAAAAAATGGCTTACTGGTATATATTTAATTCAATTATGTCATGACTATCGTGAAATGTCAAACCTAATATAGATCAAGTCCAAAATGTATGGCTTTAATGGAGTAACAGGTGTTCAGAAATAGTTGTAATACTCAATTTTGGTGAACTATAGCATACATTGATGACCATCTTGTTGGTACCATATACCGACTTCACAACCATATTTTTAGTACCATGGACCTTTTCGGTACCATCATGTCGGTATCGGTACGACCAAAAGGACCACAGTAGTGGTTTTCTTTACAGATTCTATATATATATATATATATATATATATATATATATATATATATATATATATATATATAATATAGTGAATTAGCTTTGAAGTCGCATTGTCGAAGACTACATATGAAGTTAGCTTCACTACTGCAGGTTTACACATTCGTATAAGAGAATTTACTGTTATATTTTCCCTCATTACTCGCCAGAATATAGAGTGGTTACAGAGTGTAATACCGGCTCCTACTGATGAGTCGCCTGTAAACACGAAACGAATTTGCATGAGATTATACTTTCCGTTTATGCTGTCATCAGTTTTTCCTTTTGCTCATAATTGAACTAATTTGTGCGGTATAAAAGCGAAAGATTAGTACATTTTTCTAGTGATTAGTGCCTCCTGACGCTTAGCCTAAACCAGGCATAGCATATGAATGAATTTATAAGGAATTTTCTGCTTTGGCAGCCATTATAGGCAGTCTCCTAATTATTTACAAAGCCAAGGAGAACCGTCAGAGTGCTTGAATCAAAATTAAACATGTTGAATATATTAAACATCATTGACGAACGCCGTGGACAAATGCAAAACTTACCTAGAGAATCTTATCAACGAGAAACCGAGCCAAACCGTAATTATAACAGGCTTTGAGCAATCAGGCTACTTTGGCTTGTATGCCAATTTTAAGCATAGCTCTCAAAGCATATTTTACAGCAAGGAATCTAAAGTGACAGAAACATCTCCTGAATCATTGGCATTGAGCCGCTGGTACCAGTAGCGCAACACAAGTTTGCGGCTGTGTACATTGATTTTTATACCCAATCCCATTCCCGGTCTAAAACCTGCCTGGGTTCGTGAAAACTTCGGAATTTAAGAGAAGACATTACGTTTAGTACAGTACATAGTAAATTGACACTACGGTAATTGTCAATTTCATGCCTCTATTTTTTACGGTGGAGAAGTTTAGCAGGTATTATTTATTTGTCTCTTGAAAATATGGCCTCGATCATCCTCAACGGTGAGGACATCGCTAGCCAATCCAGCCAGTCAATGAATATACAAAATTTCAGTTATTTGAATAAAATGCGACAGAATTAGAATTTGTTTGAATTTTACAATTATCTTTTCACAAGATCTGTTTAAATTTATGAAAGAGTTTTCCAGTGATGCAACTTATATTTCAGCGAGTAAAAGCGTTTACTCTGACTGATTTAAATGAATTTTCCATTTTTCCCATGTGTTTGTAAACTACTAAAATTGTTGATAATATACATGAATAAATGATGAACTATGGAATAATACTCAAAGAGAAATTCATGTGATGGTCAAAATGACAGTTTTTATTTTATGAGTGGAGCAAAATTCGACAGATCTGTTTAAATCACCCTGTTATTGTAAAAGCAAAAATATAAATATGTACGTGATTAGAGACAAGCATAAACACCTACATTCATACATAAATAAATACATATAGACATAAATACATCTATGCCAACATACAGCCAGCAAACGTTCATACATGCATATATATATATATATATATATATATATATATATATATATATATATATATATATATATATATTAATAATCATTTTTATCGATACGAGAAATATATCGTGCGATGGAATAATGTTTACAAAGTAGGGAATAATAGATGATACGAGTGGTAGTAACAATTCTGTAAATCAAGTTTGCGAGCTTGAAGTAAACACCAATTCTATCGTAGTTAACCAGTCGTTGGACAGCATGATATTTCTAACGTCAGTCACACGTACTGATGCGTTTCGACCTTCCATGATCGTCACCAGAATACAACGATAAACAGACTACCGTGGATGATACCCCAATGCTATATATGGAAAGGAAAATTGAATCTGCAACTATCACCTCTATTAATCTTGCGTACGTTGTACTTGACTAGAAATGTCGGCTGCACAATTTATTTGCAATCACAACTGTTTAAATTTATGAAAGAGTTTTCTAGTGATGCAACTTATATTTCAGCGAGTAAAAGCGTTTACTCTGACTGATTTAAATGAATTTTCCATTTTTCCCATGTGTTTGTAAACTACTAAAATTGTTGATAATATACATGAATAAATGATGAACTATGGAATAATACTCAAAGAGAAATTCATGTGATGGTCAAAATGACAGTTTTTATTTTATGAGTGGAGCAAAATTCGACAGATCTGTTTAAATCACCCTGTTATTGTAAAAGCAAAAATATAAATATGTACGTGATTAGAGACAAGCATAAACACCTACATTCATACATAAATAAATACATATAGACATAAATACATCTATGCCAACATACAGCCAGCAAACGTTCATACATGCATATATATATATATATATATATATATATATATATATATATATATATATATATATATATATTAATAATCATTTTTATCGATACGAGAAATATATCGTGCGATGGAATAATGTTTACAAAGTAGGGAATAATAGATGATACGAGTGGTAGTAACAATTCTGTAAATCAAGTTTGCGAGCTTGAAGTAAACACCAATTCTATCGTAGTTAACCAGTCGTTGGACAGCATGATATTTCTAACGTCAGTCACACGTACTGATGCGTTTCGACCTTCCATGATCGTCACCAGAATACAACGATAAACAGACTACCGTGGATGATACCGCAATGCTATATATGGAAAGGAAAATTGAATCTGCAACTATCACCTCTATTAATCTTGCGTACGTTGTACTTGACTAGAAATGTCGGCTGCACAATTTATTTGCAATCACAACAATTAATTATTGCAGCTTTTGGTAATAAAACTAAATAATCGTTATTATTTCTTATTTTTTTTCATAATCTTCAGCCAATGTTCAGTATACGTTTGTGTTTTTTTCGTTTATCCGATCCTAACACTATACTTGTCTAACCAATTGCATCATAACCATATCTATCTTGCTATATCGTAATGTAGACTTCTCTGTTGATAAAACCACATGATGTGAGATCTTATTCCTTTTATGCTGCGAGAGTCTTTTCTGATACTTTTCTATTCCAGTTTATTCTTGTTTTGATTCATTAGTATGTTTTGTAAAACTGATGAGGATGGACCAATTGTATTCGAGTGCCTTTTTTGTATATGAGGTACATTTGGTAGCCTCTCTGTGACTTTCACTTCACTAATTGTATAAATTATCCGTGTACATGTGACGCACTACAGATCGACATTTTCAAACAGGGCTCGAAGCAAGAATAAACGGGCATCTTTATTAAAGAAACGGTAAAATCGATGCAGCTCTTGTACAAGAATTAGTCATTTGTGCGAATTTACTGATCAGGAAAAAATTCCATTAATTTGTTTCGAGTTTATACAAGCAATAATCAGAAGAAATGCACATAACTTAAAAATTTATCGCAATTAATAAGCTGAAAATTTATTTGAAAAAGCGAGAAAAACAATCCGTAACGTTTTCTTTTTATCAAGATTGCTAACTTCAGTAAGCACCACTCTCATTATATATAACTAGTTACTTAAAACAGAAAAAACAGTTTGATTGGTGTTTATCTCAAACTGGCGAATTTTTCACAAAGAATTATTTTCTCCACAAGAGTAAAGAAAATTTGTTTAAAAATTACTTTACGTAGCAAAAGGCTTAAAACGGATGAAATATTTTTTTAAACAGGAATTGAGAAGGGTGAAATCTTACAATAAATGATAAAACTGATTAATGCGTAAATTTTAACAATGTTTGAGAAAGTTCACATGTAACAAAAGTACACTATTTTAATAGAAGGACTACATGAATTTGCGCGTAATCAACCAAGAAAGTCAAATACAATTAGAACATGCCGTATTGTTAGTGAGGTATGTCCGAATCTGTCCAAATCTATAGACTTTATTTGTGATTTCTGTCTAAGCTAAATATTAAATAAAATAACGGATGACATTTATCAATAAAACTCTGTTATACCTGCCAGCACGCAGTAATCAATGATATAACTAGTAATAGAATGAAACTTTCCTGACGCCTACATAAACAATAAGCAGAGTGGTAAAAATCCTTTAGTACAGCCTTATTGAAGAGGAAGCCTAGAAGGAGTTGCAGCGCAAATAGCCTGAAATAACATCCAGAACAGAACGAATTTTGGGCGTCAGCTATAGAGATTGGAAAATCTAAGCATATTATCGGTTGCATCACTAATATATAAACAATTATTTACTTAGCTATGTTTGGCTTCTGCAAAAGAATAAACCATTCTCATGGAATATTTTGCAAGCTGTCTTCAATGCCTGTTGGAATATTAGATTGTAGCAATAGCCTCCTTTGAGGCTGAGTACGCTCCAATGTAAATACAACAGAATTTCCTCACAGAAGTTCACTAAATAGGTTGAAACAGTCAGCACAATGATGGAAGCAGACATTGAGCCGCAGAAATGAGTATAAAATAATCAATATTTGTATTTGGCTATACTAATGCACGCGCTTTATACGAGTAAACTCCTATAAATTACTAATTAAAAAGAAAGTATTTGTGTTGAGTTTAAAAGTGGCTTCTGACGAATATATCTTCAAAGGGGCAACAAAATAATTATAGTTCTTCTAGGGAATGGCCAGTTCATTTGAGAAATAGGGTCCACCAGCTCACCATTAATGATAGTCTGGATCATGCCCAAAAGATGAATCCTATGGAAGCTCAGATTTGTGGATCGAGCAAAGAATACCAGCAAAGCTCACCAAAAATTGATCAGAATCAGAATGCCTTAGAAAAAATAGAAATATGGAAGCCATTGTCCGATGTAGGGACATGTTTTGAAGCCATCAGAGATGCAATTGGATACTGGAGTTTATGTGTCGGTATTCTTAAGACTTGGCCAATAAACAGCGTAAAACCTAAAAGGGCAAATCTGTATCAGGCTTCGCATGCGAGGATGGTGGCTGCGTACTAATGGGACACTAAATTGTTAATAAATGAAAATATCTACTAGATATCTTTTGGCGTAGCGTATATTAAAATGCTCTTATTAGGACTTGATTTCATTAGAAAATGGATTAAGACGACCTATTGTCAAAATAAACGTATATGCCATTCGGGGCCAAAAAGCGCGAAATCCGTAAAGTCAATATGCAGCCCTAAGGAGCAAGAGGAAACCAGTTGTCTGACCGTGTAGCGGAAATAGTTTCAACGCCAGTGTAACACTATATTCCAATTCCTTGATTTCGGCGAAAGTCCAGAGCCATCGGTTGATCGCTTTTATCTATGGCTAGAATTAGGCCAGAAATCTTCCTTTACATGGAAGTTTCTCGTAGCCGATGTCAAGTATCACATCATTGGGATGGATTTCTTGACACATTTCCAACTGACATAAGACCCCAAAGCTAGGGCTATAGTAGAACGCGTAGGGTTTTAAACACATACTAAGTCTAACACATCGGCAGTTTGAACAGTACTTTTAAACTGTCCAACGGTCCACATGACTTTGCCAATATCTTTGAGAAGCACCTAGCAGTATTTCAGCCTTTCAGTGCCAAAAAGATAGGATTGAAGGCAGGAGTAGAACACCAAATAGAATTGGTAGCTACATTGCCTTGTTCACCAAAGGCTCAATCATTGGCACAACACAAGCAACAAGTTGCTTTGTTCGAATTTCACCAATTGCGCAAAGAGGGGATTTGTAGAAGGTCAAATTCCAGTTTTGCTTCCCCAAAAGTGGTAGTTCCCAAACCTGAACCGGGTCAATGGAGGGTTTTTGGAAATTATCGTCTATTAAACTCAGTGACGAAAGGTGATTCTTATCATCTCCCTAACCAAAGTACTTTACTCCGAGATATAATGGGATATGAGGTTTGTTCAACTTTCGATCTCCAGAAAGCGTATTATCAGATACCAATGGAGGAAAGTTCGATATCACTCACCGCAGTCAGATTTTCAGGAGAGGGGTCGCATGAATTTCATCGAATGCCTTTTGGTTTGAAAAATGCCAGTCAGAGATTCCATCGTTTGGCTGAAGAAATCCTTCAGAATTGGCCATTTGCGAGGGTGTAAATAGACGACATTATAATCTTTAGTCGTTCACGAGATGGACATCGTAGGCATTTGGAAACGGATTTGACCAGGCTGGAACAATATGGATTAGTGATCAAACCTAATAAGAGTAACATTGGATGCTCTTCAGTTAAATATCTTGGTCATATACTTTCCAAAGACGGAATTAAACCTTTGGAAGATAAGATCCAAGCTATTAAGGACGTTACGGATCCCGAACCGTGCGCCAGTTGCAAAGGTTCTTGGGCATGATCAGCTATAATCGTCGATTCAGTCCAGGTCTAGCCGGAATTCTAGGATCGTTGACACGCCATCTCACTCGGGAAAAGAGCACGATCAAGAAGTCTTGGCCTATAAACTTGAGTCCAGAAGACCGACAAAATTTCCAGAAGGACAAGGACATGCTAAGTGACATAACCACATTAGCACCTGTAGATTGGGAGAAAAATTTCGAGCTAATCACAGATGCCTCAGATGTTGCTATAGAGGCAGTGCTACAGAAATGAGATCAGGACATAGATAAGACCAATTGGGTTTTATAGCCGTAAGCTTAATGATCGAGAGAAACACTATGATACGTTTGATAAAGAGCTTCTAGCAGTGTATGTCGCATTGCTACACTTTGACCATTTTTTAGATGGTCATAAATTTAAATTATTAACCGATCATAAGCCGTTGATTAGTATACTTGGTAAAATAGCGAAGCTTAATTACTGTCGTAGAGTAAATTCCCAAATAATCCGGTTATCAGAGTTTGATTTCACTGTGTCTCATATTGCATGTAAGAAGAATGTGGTAGTCGATGCACTTAGCAGACCGAATGAAGCCGATGTCGAGCTGATATTTCAAGGTCCGATAAAGAGCTTAGTTAATTCTATGCATGATTTAGTTAGTCAAATCGATGAAACGCAAGGATTGCATCCCTTTACGTTAGTTTTGTTCAAAAGGCCAGGACATGTTCGTAAGCTCATGAGTGACAAGTGGTTGTTATACGAAACGTCTAGAAGTCAATTACGACCATATTTGCCGTTGGAGTTACGGGCCAAAATTATCCAAGTGTTACACGACATGGGACATCCATCCATTAAAGCCACCTTTCGATTAATTAACGACAGATACGTATGGCCGCACATGTCTAAAGACATAAGGGTATGGGTAAGAGCCTGTGCCAAGTGTCAAGCATGTAAGGTGAAGAGACATACAAGAACTGAGATAAATAATATTTGGATACTAATTGGACGGTTCAGACACGTACATATAGACATTGTCGAAATGCCCGAGGTTAAAAGCCACAAATATTTGCTATGGTAGATCGATTTAGTCATAACAGCGCAAGAAGTCTTGTTCGCTTGTTTTGATATCAAAAATATCTGCAAAAAAATTATAAATGGATTAACTTTATTCTAGGGATTCCTAATAAAATCGACAGTAACACACCGGACCATCCTGTTCTTCACCCTGTTTGTAAATATTTCTTAGACAAATTCTTCTGTGGTTTTCATCACTTGTTGTGTTTAACCAGTGGAAACAGATTTTTGTGGTTATCTGTGGTTCACTCGTTCCAACATTTTCTCTTCTGCATACAATTTGTGCCAAACAGTGGAAGCAGATTTTGATTAAGATTTTGTGGAAAAAGATTTCGTCCGTTTTCCGCGGTTAAATCTCTTAAAAATGTTACCCCACATTTTTGCGTTCGTTTCAAACTGTGGAAGCAGATTTTGGTAAGCGCTTTATTATTATATTAAAATATTTATGGGACACGCGTATGTTCAAAATTATTATTCTTTAAGCATTTAAATGTCCTGTTAATCACTTTCAAACACGAATACTTCAAATTCTAAGTTAGCTCTGCGTCCATCCGCCGATCCCATAACTGATGTCTCAAGGCTATCCACTTTAGTGAGATACATTTCTGATTTGATTAATATTCTTCAAAGAATCGTCATCGGTAGGACACATGCTAAAATAACGACAGACCAACACCGTCTAAATCAGAATAAACTACAATCGAGACCACCTTGGTCATTCAGTTGATATTCTCAGAAAGATGGGTGCTTTAATCACGAAATTATTTTTATAATTGTCGAAATTGCCTGCATTTTTTGGAGAACTTACCAAAAGAATGCCAGTTTTCTTCCTTAGATGACCAAAATCAACAACAACACAGTTTCTGTTCTTCCAGTACAAATATTCAAACACATACAGCTGCAATTTATGTTGACTCCTTCCGTCCACGCAGCATATGCCACTTGGACAACAAAACTGACAATGACATTAGCAATGATCAGCCCACTTGTCTGTATAACCCGACCAAACAGCTCAACGAACTTCTGCATCTACTTGATTTCAGAACAGGCAAATAATTAATCTTAGACACAGGTGCAGCAGTTTTAGTTTTCAAGGGTGATTTTACGGCCGAAATGTCTCTAGTCAATTTATTTGCAATAGATACAGGAGAGCACATTTCTACTTATGGTTACCTGCATCGAACACTCAACATAGATTTACGATGTGAATTTTCTCAAAACTTCATCGTCGGCAATGTCTCACACAAAATAACAGGCTTTAATTTCCTGTTGAAATATCGGCTCATAGTTTATCTTACCAATGAAAAGATCATTGACCCCTCCACCGGACTTGGGTAAAGTTTTTGGACTTTTGTTTCCGAGCTTTTTAGAATCAGCCAACCCCAATGCATTGTGCAGCAGAGATATCGGTAGCTCTTCAAGAACAAAAGTCGCTGTTTGATCTCTGCAAGTCAGAGCTATAAGGCTCCAACACGATGCATGAAATCGTTACAACAGAACAATCTATAGCACTCAGAAAGCGACCGCTACCCCCAGCTAAGCTGAAAGCTATCCAAGAGTAATTTTGAAGACTATTGGAAGAGGGAATCATCAAGCTATTGAATAGCTCATGGGCGTCACCACTGCTCTTGGTCTCCTGATCAAACGGATCGTACAAAGCCTGTGGAGATAATCACAAGCTAAATTCTGTGATCAAATCCGATACATACACTATTCCCAGTATATTCACCTTACTTGAAAAATTCAGTGGTAGCAATTACTTCTCAATAATTGACCTCAGACAAGCCTACCATCACATTCCGGTAGCGCAAGAAGATATTGAAAAGACTGCAATCATCACTCCATTTTGTCATTTTGAATACATCTGCATGTCTTTTGGTCTCAACTGGGCTACTCAAATATTTCAAAGATTCATGGACAACATACTTCGCGACGACACCGCTTACTTTATGTCATATCTCGATAACGTAATGGTTTTCAGTCCAGACTTGGAATCTCAAACCACGCATTTACGAAATGTCCTCTCACACTTATCCAAACACGAACTCAATATCAACTGCGACAAGAGGCAGATTGCAACTAAATCCGTGACTTTCCTAGGGCATCGTATTACGCCACAAGGTATTCAACCTTTACCGATGAAGGCACATTAGATCAGGAATATCAAATCAACAAAGACTGCAAGTCAGCTGCGGAAAATTTTTATGAGTCCTTAACTATTATCGCAAGTTCCTACTCGTCATATCAAGACAAAATTATCCGTTATGTAGGCACCTGCGGAATCGACAAGGACTTAGAAAGAACTCCATCATTTGTTGGTCATCTGATGACGAGGAATTACTTCGACTCGCCATCAACTCGTTAGCAAATACCACAATGCTAACTACAGATGATTCTGAGTTCGCTAATGGAGCCATTTTTGGAGCAAGAGATTGATGGATTTCGGAACCCTATGAGTTTTTACTCGCTAACTCCTCAACCAGTAAAAACAAGATACGAAACCTTC
Source organism: Eudiplozoon nipponicum (assembly GCA_029291075.1). NCBI lineage: Eukaryota > Metazoa > Platyhelminthes > Monogenea > Mazocraeidea > Diplozoidae > Eudiplozoon > Eudiplozoon nipponicum. The sequence goes on along the minus strand of JAQBSW010000735.1, from coordinate 149,538 downwards.
CATCAAGAACTCCTCGCCATCCACGACGCAGTGCGCCACTTTATCAGCATCATTGGCAGCAGCAGATTTGTTGTATTTAAAGATCATGCACAGTTAGTGAGCGTGCTTCAAAACTCGACTCCAGCTGTCCCCCTGTACCCTACCAGAGTAGAAAGACAGCTTTAACGTCTGAGCAACTAGCAATTCGACATCTTTCGTGTCAAAGCCCAACAAAACTTCATTGCAGACGTACTTTCTAGGTCAAATGTCTCGCTACAAACACCGTCGCCGTCGCCATTCACAGTCAACTCCATGATCTCATGGAACTTGCATTAAAGCCATCCCTCCTGGGAACATAATAGCGCGATGGCACTCACATTCAAAGATAAGTTTCCCGTCACCCCACCAAGTACGTATGCCGTCTGTGGGAAGGCTTACCAATTGTTTACTTCACGGAAACGCAGCCCATTAAGCCAGTTCTACCGACCAGCCTTCAGAAAATATTTTCGACTCAATGCGCTTAATTTCTTACCCAGGAAGGAAGGCGAATTTCAGAATTCTTACAAATCGTTTCCGGGGTCACAGACTCAGAAAGAACGCTAAACGACGTGTCTCCGAGTGTGCATTTTGCCAGAACAAGAAGATCACACAGCACACTCCTAAGTTGCAACATTTCCAAACTTATTCACGCCTAGCCATCGTCAATATCAACATAATTCATCTGAAAAGGGTTCAAGGCTTCAGCCACTTTCTAACTATGATTGATCGATTTACAAGATGGCCTGCAGCATTACCTCTTGGCATCATTTCCGCAGACTCTGTGACTAACGGGTTTATCTCTACATCGATATCCCATTATGTGTTTCCCAATAAGTTCATCACTGATAGAAGCAGTTGCCTCTCATCAGATGGTTTCAAAACATCCTTGCGGTTCATGGGATGCACATTACGCCAGACCACTGCCTACCACCCTCAATCTAATGGTATGGTAGAATGAATGCATAGGGAACTCAAAGCCGCTTTATCATCCTCGTCCATTAATGGCAACAGGGTCGATGCACTACCTTTAATTCTACTTGCCATGCATTCTCGTACTGTGAATCTATTAAAACGCCTGCGTCCAAAATCTTGTATGGAATGGATCTACGCCTGCCTCGTCAGCTCCTATGTCTACTACTCGCACCGGATGACCCACAAGACGAAGCTACCCACCTCCGACTTAATTTCCGTAAAATGTCTGAAAAGCAGCCAAGACATACTCCTTGTCCAGTCTCTGTCCAAATGCATCTCCACAGCTGAAAGTGAGTTCTCGTTTTTAAAGACGTTGTTTTACTAATACGAATAAGGTATCGCGGACCTTATCCGATTTTGCTCGGACAGTCGAAATACTTCATTATCATGCAAGGTGCGACACCTACACCGGTAAGCATATAAATGATCCTGGCAAGACACAACCTTCTACACGCTTCTCAGGCTCTATCTGACTAAAATATCAACCTAGAAATAGATTGTTTTGCGTAACGCATAACTGATTCTTTATTAACCTTAAATTTTCGGTATTCTAAGTATCAAATTTTTAACTTTATTCACACCACTTGCATCCTATGTCACGGGATGTGAACTCTATGGATCCACAAGTTTCATTTACGTTTTTACACTTACCTTTCTCACGTGGTATAAGCAGCTATTATTAGCTAACAATTGTGTAGTATTTTTGAACAGTTCTTCGGTGTTATGCCATCTCTGTTGCAATGTTTGAGTATACATTTGTCGTCAATATTTGATCTTTATATATGTTTTTTTGCATTGTATTGTTGCAACGTTTGGCTCACACCTGAGCTCACACTGCCAATTTTGGTATGACCAGCTTATTATAGCTAACGCCTTGTGTAGCAACACTAAGTAATCATCGGCTTCATATCATGGTATAGGGTACTTTCAATGTATATCTCAACTTATTCAGTTGCACAGTGGCCACTCTAGGAAAATCATGAAAACTACGTCGAGCAAACACTAACTCTTTTGGTTGTATTCAAACACATTGACGGCGATTCAGCCTACCCAGCTTTTAACATAAACCTGGCAACTTCAGAGGCGATCTACGTTGCAATCCCCACGCTGCGGCTCTCATAAACTCCCACTGCTCTGTTTTGCCTCACGCGGTATGACCGGCCATTACAGAAAACACTTTTATAATAATTTATAGTGGTTAATTGGCATCATATCATTGTTGAAGCAACCAACAAGCATGCTCCAGCCCAGCATTTACTGTACATTTTTTAAAAGCTAGGGTCAAAATAGTAACTAGTTGCATAACTGGGTTCGAACTCTGGCCTTCATTCTTTAAATCAAGTTTGCGAGCTCGAAGTAAACACCAATCTCATTGTATTTAACCAGACGTCGAAAAACATAACAAAACAACCGCCAGCTGCAACGCACTGACGCGTTTTGACCTTCCATAATTATCAACAGAGTACGATGGCAAATTGACTATCGAGGATCAAACCGCTTTGAATAAATATGGAAATCAAATTTAGATATGCGTCTCTCACCTCTAGCAATCTGGCATATATTGAACTTGACTGGAAATGTCGGCTGCACAATTTTTATGCAGTCACGAACATTAATTGTTTGCAACTTTTGCCACATATAAATATATAGGCAATACAAATTAACAATAATTGATTGCTGATGAGGTTGTATCAATTCTTTAAATCAATTTTGCGAGGTTGAAGTAAACACCAATCCCATTTGATTTTAAAAGTAGACGAACAACTTAACAAGCCTACCGCCAGCCGCAAAACACTGACACGTTTCGACCTTCCATGATCATCATCAGAGTACGACGGTAAACTGTCTACCGAAATTCAAACTTCACTGGTAATGTCGGCTTCAAATTTTCTATGCAGGCACGAACATTAAATGTTTACAGCTTTCGCCACATATACATATATAGGTGATGATGATATAGTGATGATAAAATGATGAAGATCATCGAAGGTCGAAATGCGTCAGTGCGTTGTGGCTAGCGGTAGTTTCGCTATGTTGTTCAAAGACTGATTAAATTCAATGGGGTTGGTGTTTACTTTAAGCACGCAAACTTGATTTAAAGCATTATTACCACCACCCGCGCAATTAATTATTGTTAAATTGTGCTTTCCTGCAAAACTTGTCAAGCTTTGCGAAGAGAAATATTTTCCTTTATTCTGAGAGAAAGTGATGTAACGGCTCAGAAAAATTTACTGATATATCGCCTAAATGAAATTAAAATTACATTTTCGTGGCATCAATTAAAACAAGCGAAAACTTTCCGTTTAACAATGAAGTGCGAGCTTTCGTTTTCAAATCTATATACGCACGATGCATTTACCATGCTTGTAATTAGCACGTGTGACATCGCTTGCTGTGCAGTACGTGTGCTTGCTTTCTGGCGTCACATTGACTGTTTGTCCACGCTGATTTCTGGAATAGCATCATTTACTCCATACTACCTAGTCACTGGGATTTTATATCACGCCAATATTGTTGCTGCACAACTAGTGAAACGGATCGATCATCTATTTCTTGGAATAAAACGTGTGAAAGTCATCACGGTGTTGTAGCAGATCTTCAAAAATGTCGACAAACCCGCCCTCTGGATACGACGGTACAACGAAGGAACACCATTTAGTTTACCAGAGCCAGCCTCAAGTGTCTAGAAGTACTTCTATACAATGCTACAATGCCTTTCTTTCACCGAATTTGCCGGAGAAAGCAATTTGTGGCCTTATAAAGTCCGTCAACAGTATCTGTATATGAGCCTCCACGGCTCTTAACATCTATTGCTACGTCGCACGGCATTCACTTGCAGCCGAACCGTTTACATATTTGTAACGACACAAAGCAATTCTCCGACATATTGCGTAAATTAAATTAAATTCAATTTACGCGGCACCATTGAGAAAAAGCGAAATTTGCCATTAACCAATGGTGTGCGAGCAGTCAATCAAGGCATTTAAGCACGGTGAATTTATAATGCAAGTCAATTGTCGCATTTGCCTTCTGATTTACGTATTTTTCGCATGCTGTCTGCTATTGTCAACTTCGCTGAGTTTTTGGATTGCTTCACTCACATTAGCAATTTCGGTCACGCAAATCTTGTTTCTGTACAACTTGAGAGACGGAGTAACATCTAAAGGTGATCCTATTAGTGAGGCAGTTACTGTAGAACTTCAACGAGATTACTCAGCTAATCACTCGTCACGGATGTTAACGCCTCAACAGAAGGATCCACAACCCAAGTCAACCAGAGCTAGTCTCAAATGTCTAGGAGTACTTCTGGACACTGCTACACTAACTGACCTTCTTGGCATTTGCCGGAGAACGCAAGACCGGCCCTAATAAGGGCCTTCAACAGTAACTTTGCCATCCTGGTACCAAAATAGACATTCGACCATCGTGTGGCATTTGCTTGAAGCTGGGACGTTTACAAAATTGGCGACCGCGCCAGGATACTGAGTACTGTATTATTTTTTTTAGTCATGAAAAACCTTTTGGTATAAATACAATCGACTATGTTTCTTTTTCATTTTTTAGGAGTACAGTAAATTAACTTTTGCGTATACGTTTTACTCTGGTAGTTAATCTCTCTAAAGTCGAGGTTTTCTGGGCAATTTTGTTGAGTATATATTTTAGAAGTAAGGTTTTCTATTTGATAATTTTTTTTCCTACGTACAAAACTATACATCTTTTTGATCTGTAAAAGAACATTGACTGTACGAAAGTGTAGAACTGACGTGTTTTGTGAAGGAACTAATTTCATCTGTGTTCTGCGCTCATCTCTCAAAAGATTCAACTGCAAAAGATTCTGTTTCAACTGTGGAAGCCGGTTGTGGGTAAACGTTTCATTTAAAGTCTTTTTACACATTTTCATCTTGCTTATAAATTTATGCTTTTAAGATCCCGTAAGATTATTAGAATGTCAGGTCCAATTTTAGATATATTGTTCCTGTTTGGGATGGAGATAACAAACTATACTTTATGCGCGTAGACTGATTTCTCCCCGTTTCCAGATTATGACAGTCATCAAAAACTGTCAAAAATTTTTGCTAAACTACCTTCTGAATTGCAGCGACGGATTTATCTGAAGCTTAATGCCATTAGGAAACTTTCAAATCCCATTTTGGGCCTACAAAATGAAGTAGCATCCTTTTTGGGACCCACAGAATTTGAACAGATAATAAATAAATAAGTTATACATACCAAATCTTGGCCCCATCGAGATTTTTTTGGGAATTACAGAAACGTTGGTATAAAACCAATATTTCTGACCATGAGACTAAGGTTGCTTTTATTAACGATCTTCCACAATCACTAAAACTATTCGCCAGACAGCTCCCCAACACTCTCTCTATAGATGACTTATCTCAGAGATGTGTAATAGAATTTAGGATTTTGGAACCTAAGTTGAATTCGCCATACTTTTGTCCGCCCCCGCAGGATGATAGGCTCTACTCTTTAGAGAGGACAGTAGCGAACATCGCTAAAGTTCTAGAAGGATTGGCCATATCGAAATCCGAGCTAAATCAGGTGAAAGCTCGACCAAATATCATGCGCGAAAACCATTATAACGGTTGGCGGCGATCTAGATCCCCGCTATCCTTTAACAGGTATGCCCCAAAGAGCTGGTGCTATAATCACCAGATTTTTTTATTCATATCAATTCTGTCTCTGTCGTTCCGACAAATTTCCGAATGAATGTCAATTTCCACAGTTGACGGGAAAGACAACAGAAAACAGGCGCAGTGGTGCATCAGGATCGGGAAACGTATGGCACAGAAAGTAGAAGACCGAACTTTCTGTGCATCAACGACATCAACGGCGCCACAAAGAAGAAATCGCTTACAATCCGATATTCCTATCGATTATTTTCGTACTCGCCGAATTTGCTACATATGTAGCCAAACGGTCAATGCCAGCCGCAATCACCAGCCTACTTGTTTTCATGACCTGGCCAAACAGCCCAACGAACTTCTGCACCTTCTTGAATTCAGAACTGGCGAATAATTCACCATAGACACAGATGCGGCAGTCTCAGTTCTCAAGGGTGATTCAAGGGCCAACATGTCGCTGGGCGTTCTACGCGCAATAGCTACAGGCGAGCCCATACTTAATTTTGGCTGGCGGTATTGCACATTCAATATAGGTTTACGGCGTGAATCTACTCACAACTTTATCGTCGCAAAGGTCTCACACAATATAAAAGGCCTTGATTTCTTTTTGAAATTTCGGCTCATTGTTGATTTTGCCAATCAAAAGATCATCGATTCCTCCACTGGACTTGAGAAAAGTTTTTGGACACTTGACTCCGAGAGTTTCGAATAACAGGTCATTCAGCCAACCCAAGTGCATCATTCAGCAGAGATATCAGCAGCTCTTCGAGAACACAAGTCGCCTTTCGATCTCAGCAAGTCAGACCTACCAGTCTCTAACACGATGCACCTTATTTTCAGAGATTGACAACTTATTGCACGCAAGAAAAAACCACTGACCCCTGCTAAACTGAAAGCTGTCCAAAGCTGTTGGAAGAGGGATTCATCAGACCATCAAAAAGTTCATGAGCGTCACCAATGAACTTAGTCTCCAAATCAAACGGAGCATACAGAGCCTGCGAAGATTACCGAAAATTAAATTCAGTGACAAAACCAGTTGCATTTCATATTCCCTATATTAACACCTTACTTGAAAACTCAACGACTGCAATTACTTCTCAATGATTGACCTTAGACTAGCCTACCATCACATCCACTCAGTGAACCTGCACTAACGCCATCCCTCCTGCAAACGGAACAGTGTGGTGACATTCAAATCCAAAGATAAGTAGTCTGTCACCCCACCAAGTTCATATTCCGTCTCTGGGAAGGCTTACTAATTGTTTACTTCACGGGAACGCAGCCCAACAAGCCTGTTCTGCCGACCAGCCTTAAGAAAAACATTTTCAACACTTTGCACTCAATTTCTCACAAAGGAAGCGATGCCACTGACAGACTTCTTACAAATCGTTTCTGGGGTCTTCCAGTGTGCTATTTGCCATAAAAAGAAGATCACACGGCACCCTCGTTCTAAGTTGCAACATTTCCGAACTACTTCACGCCTAACAATCGTCCATATCGACATAGTTCATCTAACATATGTTCAAGGTTTCAGCAACCTTCTAACTATGACTGATAGATTTACACGATGGTCTGCGGCATTACCTTTAGGCACCATTTCTTCAGACGAAGTAAATAACGGTTTTATCTCTGCATGGATATCCAATTATGGTGTTCCCAATGAGATCCTCACCGACAGAGACACTTGCATCTCACTTGATCGTTTCAAAACCACAATGCGTTTTATGGGATGCAACTTACGCCAGACGACTACCTACCATCTACAATCTAACGGTATGGTACAAAGAATGCATAGAGATCTCAAAGCTGCTTTAGCATCCTCGTCCATTAATGGTAACTGGGCGATGCACTACCTTTAGTTCTGCTTGCTATGCGTTCCCGCACTCATGAATCTATTATAACGTCTGCGTCACAATTCTTGTATGGCATGGATTTACGCCTGCCTAGTCAGCTCCCACGTCTACTACCCGCACAGGATGACCCACAAGACGCATTTACCTGCCTCCGACTTCATTCGGTAACATGTATGAACAGCAGCCGAGATATGCGCCTCGTCCAATCTTTGATCATCCGCAACTCCACAGCAGCAAAACAGCATTCTCTCGCAACGACACTTCTGTTGCACCTCTACAACCAAAGTATCGCAAACCTTACCCGATTTTACTCAGACAGAAAAAAAAATCATTATCATGCAAGGCGCGACACCGACGTCAGTAAGCATAGACAGGTTGAAACCGTTTATCGAACCGTTTGATCCTGAGAGCATTCAACCTCCTACGCACGTCTCAGGCTCCATTTGCTTACAATCTCAACCGAGCAATAGCTTGCTTTGCATAACGCGTAATTGATATTTTTAAAATTGATTTTTCGTTAGTCTACGTACCAAAATTTTTAACTTTACGCGCACCGCTTGCACCCTATGTCACGCAACGTGACCTATGAATCTATATGATCCATTTAATTTTTCACACACTCAATTCTCTCACGTAGTATAACCAGCTGTTCTTAGCTAACAAATGTGTAGCATTTTGAACAGTTCTTTGGTATTATGCCATATCTGCGGCAATGTTTGTGTACATATTTTTTATGCAGTTATCTTTGATTTTCACGTTTATATTTTTACATTATAATATATGGCTCACACCTGAGCTCAAACTGCCTATTTTGGTATGACCAGCTACTTAGAGCTTACGCTTTCTTGTAGCAACATTTAGTACTTATCAGCTTCATATAATGGTACAGGCCACTTTCAATGCCTATCTCAACTTCATCATTTGCACAGAGACCACTGTACAAATATAAAGACCACAATGTCAAGCACACACTAGCTTCTTTGGTAGTATACAAGCACATTGACGGAGATCCAGCCTGTCCAGGTTTTAACTTAAACCTGGCAACTTCAATTGCGATCTATCTTGAAATCCTTATGCTGCGGCTCGCAAATCTTACACTGCTCTATTTTGTCTCTATTTTGACCGGCTACTACAACTAACAATATTTGTAGCAATTCCTAGTGGTAACTTGGCATCAGATCAATGTTGAAGAAACCAACAAGCATACTTTAGCCCAGGATTTATGGTACATCTGTTTTATAGCTATGGGCAGAATAATAATCAGTTGCTTAACTTGGTTCGAACTCTGCCATGAATTTTTTATCTAGACTCGCAAAGAGGAATATCTTTTTTCAGAGAGGAAAATGACGTAATGACACAAAGCAATTCACCAAAATATTGCATAAATTAAATTCAATTTAATTCACGCCTCACCAATGACAAACAAGCGAAATTTGCCGTTAACCAATGGTGTACGAAAAGACAATCAAGGCTATTTGAGCACGTTGAATTTACCATGCAAGTCAGTTTTCGCGTTTGCCTTCTGCTGTGCGTTTCTTTCGCTTGCTGTCTGCTATTATTACCTACACAATTTTTTTGGATTGCTTCACACACATTGACAATTTCAGTCACGCCAATCTTGTTGCTGTACAACTAGAGAGACTAGTGAGCCAGATACTGCAGAACTTTAACAAGATTGCTCAGCTAATCACTCTCTACGGATTTCAACACCACAACAGTGGGAACCACAACCTAAGTCAACCATGGTTTGTCTCAAGTGTCTAGGAGTATTTCTGGTTACTGCTACACTAACTGAACTCGGCATTAAAATCAGAACACAATACCGGTCCTAATAAAGGCTCGCCAACAGTAGTGACTCAGCCATCCTGGCACCAAAACAGACTTTGTTACGTCGTACGGCATTGATTTGAAGCTGGAGCGTTTTCATAAATATGCTTTTATTTAATATTGTAAACGCCCAGGCTTCAAGTATATGCCGTATGACGTTACAAACTCGGTTAAGGTGCTCTGAATAGAGATTTGTTACTGGTAGGGGGCCCTTAAGAGGGCCTGTCGTGCGTTCTCCTGAATTATTCAGAGTGTGAAGATGTCCTAGAGCCTTGGGTGGACTCTGGTTGTTGTTGCTCCCGTTGTCGAGTTGTAATCACGATGTGGAAAACGTCGTTCAGGTTCTGCAATTAATTGGCTCGTCTCGCTGGTTGTACCGCAACAAAATGAGTCACGGATGTAGCCAATTGTTGGTGAAACTATCAAATCACCAGCGTAGGTATTGACAGCCGACAGAACGCACACGCGTAACGCAAAACAGAATGTAAATGCAAAAACTCACATACATGGTAAATTGCCGTGCTTAAATAGCATGCCATAGTAATATATGTCTACTTGCACACTATTGGTTAAACGGCAAATTTCGCTTTTTTCTCATTGGTGCAACGTAAATAAAATTTAATTTAATTTACGCAATATGTCGGTCATTAATTTGTGTAACGACACAAATTAATGGCCGACATATTGCGTAAATTAAATTCAATTTTATTTACGTTGCACCAATGAGAAAAAAGCGAAACTTGCCGTTTAACCAATAGTGTGCAAGTAGACATAGCATGCTATTTAAGCACGGCAATTGTAACGGTTTCTGCTGAGAGACATATTAAAAGGATAGTAGGCAGTGCCAAGAACAGATAAGCATTGATAAATAGAAATATTATATCACATGAAATAAAATTCAAAATGTTTATAATATGGATTAGACCGATACTAGAATATGCCGCCGCTACTTGGAATCCCTTAACAAAGGGTCTGTCTAATAAAATAGAAGCTGTACAAAGAAAAGTTGTGAAACAAATTAGTCCTATCTCCTGCACTATATACGCCACTAGATTACAATTTGTATCACTGCATCCTTTATGGTTTCGGAGAATGTGCTATTGTATAAAAGTTTTCCATTTAAACCAGTGGTCTGGTGCCTATATGAATCCCATAAGAAAGAGTCATGAAATTGGAACTAGATCTGGTCATTCTGCAATATCTCCACCTTTGATTGGGAATGTTGCGAGCAAGCTGTTCTCGTTTTCAAAAATTTACAAAATTTATAATCACTTGCCAAAGGGGCTTAGAGAAACGCCTCCAACTAAAATGTCTTTTAAATTTTTATCTACCGAACTAGAAAAAGTGTTTAATCCTGATGATATTTTTAATTTTGATTATGATAATACTTTCTCATGGTTAAATAAAAGCCAAGATTAATTGTTTCAGCAACAAATGTAATATTCGAGTTATAACTTAAATTTTCAATTTTGATTAAGAATCTATCACTGTTTACAGCTGATCTTTCAGATGCCGATAAACTGTACAGTACACTTAATTGCACATATATATGTGATGTGATATCTTTTTATATTGTACATTTTCTAATTTTATTATTTAATGGAACATGTGTGGTTTGAATCCAAATAAAGATATTCTATTCTATTCTATTCAATTTACCATGCAAGTCAGTTGTCGCAATTGCATTCTGCTTTGCGTTACGCGTGTGCGTTCTGTCGGCTGTCAATACCTACGCTGGTGATTTGATAGTTTCACCAACAATTGGCTACATCCGTGACTCATCTTGTTGCGGTACAACCAGCGAGACAAGCCAATTAGTTGCAGAATCTGAACGACGTTATCCACATCGTGATTACAACTCTACAAAGGGAGCAACAACAACCAGAGTCCACCCAAGGCTCCAGGACATCTTCACACTCTGAATAATTCAGGAGAACGCACGACCAGGCCCTCTTAAGGGCCCTCTATCAGTAACAAATCTCTATTCAGAGCACCTTAACCGAGAATATAACGTCGTACGGCATTTACTTGAAGCCGGGGCGTTTACATTTGTGTCGTTACAATATAAAATCAGCACACTTTCTAGTCCTAGTAACTACAATATGTTCAAATATTCTACAATATTATTTTATATATATAAAGCGATATTTTTATATGGATTCTTTGTCTAAAAATATTTGTTTAATAATTTTGCTAAAAATAAAGTGATAGTGAATCTTTAAAGTGAATTTATTTTCAATTGCAATTTAGCTATCAATACGATCTTTAAAGTTTATTTACCTATTTCAGTTACATATGTTTAAAAGTCAAACATATTATTATCGCTTTTCATCAGAACATGAAAAACCTAGAATAAACTATACAAACTTATCTGTAGAGTAAATGAAAATGTTGCACTATCAAACCAAGAGATCAGAGGTTGGTTACTAACAAAAGAAACTGTTTGTAAAGAAAAGTATTATAGAACAATTAAAGAATTATAAAAACGAGAACAGACAAATTCAGATTCGCTTAAAAACACATTTGAAGTCTGTTGCTATCGATATGCTAGCTTATGATTGGCTCAATATGACGGAACTCTCAATGGAATCAAAAAGCTATTTCATCGAGAATATCCTCCCACAGTTGGTTCTAGGATTAGAATTTTTGCTAAAACAAGTGCTTGATCTAAATCTTGTTGGACCGAACTCGACAAATGAACATAAAATGAAGTGTGGTTTTGATAGGAACTTTAACCCCGTTAACAGATTAGCAGAATATATCATGCGAAATAATCCTCGGTATAGCTATTTTCCTGAAACACCACCATATGTTATCGGCCTTTGTAAAGTAAAAGAAATACTAAAGCATAAAATTCATCTTAAATCTGGAAGTCGTTTGCTTGATTTAAATCGTACTCTAGCGAAACAGAGAGAAGAGATAGCAATTAATGAGGAAAAGTTACAAGAGGAAAATTTTACTAAAGAAAAAGAACTGGAATCAATTTTTAATCTTTTCGATTTTAACAAACAAGATGCTGTTGATTGTTTACTGGTAAGATTCAAATGGTCTATTTTATAGGTAAACCAATGCGTTTTGTCATTCACGGATGTTTTAACAAAATGGCCAAATGATCTTAAAACTTTCTTAGTAACAGTTTTTGAACATGATTATCCGACAGAACCTGGTGCAAAATATGTCAGGCGCGATTTTGTATCGGTAGGTATTTTTCAAAAAGATCGTTTGAGAATTATTAAATGTAAATGTTAAACTTCTCTTAACTAGTTGCAAGAGTCTTAAACCAGAACCGGACCTTACAATGTTGTCCTTTTAGCCATTTAAAATAAAACTATATTACCAATGACGAGTCTTTGCCAATGGATGCCTAAGGTTATTCAGATCTTTGATAAAATTTGTTCTTTGTTTCATGGGCGTAACTCTGTTTTTTTCTTTTCTCAATAGTTTTCATTTTAAATAATTATATACAATTATCTTATGCGTATAAAAAAAGATTCAGGAAACTGTGTTACAAAAATTCTTGTAGGTGTGAGTGCCCCAACTGTTTCATTTTTCGTCATCACAATCTGGTTGGTTTGTTTTGACAATACAGCTAAAGGAGCTATTAAATTTTATTACTTACTTTTTACTTTACTACGGCTGACTCCTTTTGGAGGATAAGCCGGCTCCACATTTCATGGAGTTTCTTAGGAATTTGGTACAAGTGGTGTCCCCTCACTAAATGTTACAGCTAAAACAGTATATATACGTGTTAAATTAATTTACAAAACTTCTTCATATTTATCATATCTGACTCGCTACTTCAAATTATTGGCTCCTTAAGGTCAATATACTCCGATATAACATTTTGATTATAAATACTAATTCTCCAAACACGCAGAGCCGCCGAGCCGTATTTTTCTAAAATTGTCTTCGTTTAAATTCACGTCATTTGTGACGAAAATAATTCGTCATAAAACAAGTGCTCTTAACTTTGTAGTGTATGACAGCAAGCTTTGATTTCACGATAACCCAAATATTCTACATTTTTGTAATATGCTTATTTCCACCAAAATTGAGAATAAGAACCATTTTAATCATTATTGATAATAATATATTTATTCGGCAACAAAGGCCAACAGGCCTAACAGTTGAAATGATGAATGTAATTTTGACCAACAAAGTATATAACCATAGGAGAGGAGGGAGTTGAGAAAGAGAAGTCTTTTCATTGATTTCGTGATCGTTTGTTCATGTGGAAAAGAGATTCCATTGGACTAGAAAGGATCGACTAAAGTATAGATCGTGATGAGTCCGAGTATAAGTGCGGAATTTGCAGGTGTCGGACAGACGAATTTGATTTTGAGTTAAAAGAAAATCCGCACGTCAGTGTAGCGTGCAGGGATCACTGACTTCAGTTGAGCGAGGTTACGGCTGATAGAAAGCGTGGAGGAACCAGCGTCCAATGGATGCCAGATAGTCGAGTAGGCTTTTTGAATTTCTGATTGTTGGCTGAAACAAAAAGAAGAGATTTAATACAGCAAATTGTGGCACAGGAATCAATATTTGGATGCGGTAGAATAAAAATGAGAATAGAAATGGTATCGGTGAGTCCTTATTTGAATTTAGGAGCAGAGGCGAATAGTTGAATGAGGAAGCTAGCCAGAAGAGACTTCACGCTTCGAAACTGGATAATAGCCTAGAGATAAAAAGAAGTGTTATGGGTTAAAGAGGAACCAGTTTCGCTTTCAAGTAACTAATTAATTTTATTTAGGTTTCAAGCCAAATAAGGGGCAATAAATGGAAAAAATAAAATAATTTAAAAAAATTTTAATCTAAAATTTAATTCTGATATATGTGCCTAATTTATAAGTCGTTTAAAAATAACTTTGTAATGTATAGGTAATAAGAATTAATAAAATTTATTATTTAATATATACTCAAATGGTAAATTTTACATAAAATAATTAGTAGGAATTGTAAGAAATTATACACCTAAACAAGATAAAGAGTGCATTACATTATTTTTTACTTTTAAAGTGTAAAAGTCAAAGTTAAGGAAATGTTGACATATAAATTCTTGAAAACATATTAGAAATTTTATTGTTTATAAGGATTTATACGAGTATAATAACTATTGTAATGGATCAATCTGTATGTATTTTTCTGCAATTGATGCTTCCTATTATTATATGGAATTTCGTTCCATATGTAATCATGAAATTTTCCACCGCATATAAAGATTCAAATTATTCAATGTAAATATTGCTAAACAGCTCGGTTTAAGCGAAATTAGCTGGGGTATTATTTTTAATTTTTTATCAAATAGTATCTCATGAAACAAGCCAAAATGATGTCGCGAGAAATTTTCGATCTGTTCAAAGCGCATTTGTTTATGTGTGTCAAGGGATATATACAGTTGGAAGTCAGAAAAGCGCGCAGAGAGACACTCGTCAATTTGTTCTTGTCATGCGACTTGGAGCAGGTAGATTTCAAATAACTTGTTTATGTAATTAATTACTTTAAAAGAGTGTGCACACAAACGTCGATTACATAAATCTTAAGTTTTTTCCATTGACAAATAAATAAATATTTTGGAAAATCTACCTATTCCTTCAATTTCACTTTTCATACCTATTTCAGATTTCAAATTATAACAGCATGTTTCACAAATATATTCCTTATAATGCTGGAATTCCATATGCCTTTCATCTTTTTTCATCAATTATATCACGAGTTTTAAATTACTGTCCAGTAAATTGTCGCTTTATTTTTTAAATATAGCTTTAAATAGCTACTCGAAATTTGAGTTTAAATAAAAATGTATTTATTTGTTTTCCAGGATTTCAAAGCGCCCTCTATATTTACTACAATTTGAATAAACTTGGGTCACCTAGATTAATAAATCTTGTCAAAAACTATCTAGTTTGGTTTAAATAGCACAAACACTACCAGATATTTGAGCATAATTTCTGAATTTTGACAAATAAAACAAACATTTCGATTTGAAATTTATTACACGGATAACTTCTTATTTTAATGATGTTTCATGCTCTTAATATTGCTACTATTTATGTGAGAAGTATTTTTGTAGTGGGTTAAAAATTATTTCCCGTGCGATATTTAAACATTTTGGTTTAATTTTCGTGTTGGTAGGATATTGCAAATGTATAACAAAAATAATATTGCACACGATTTGATTAATTATCGCACTATTAATGCAGATAAACTGTGTATGTTATCGGTTTTTATGAGAAACAACCGCTAAAGTTGACATGAGACAATATTTTATTGATTGAATATAGTTGACGAAGAAGGCTCTTTGACCTAAATATGATGTTGTTGATCCTCAAACAGCCGATTACCCATCACCTCTTGGAGCACGATGCACTGTGTCAATTATAAATTAAGTGAAACACTGTAATGTAGATTTTTTATGTTAACTTCCATCCGTCTTTTTTGCCATCATTCTCGGCTTCATTATAGTTTACAGCAAATTTTCAAAACAGATCAAAGGCAGTAATAGTAATCTCGTTTGAACTGATGTATTTCAAGTTCTCTTAAAATTTTCAAGTCACAGATCTTCACGCTTATTCTCTGAGATTTGGATAGGACAAATATAAGACATTAGATAACAATTTTCTAACTCGCGCGTAGGTACGCAAATATATATATATATATATATATATATATATATATATATATATATATATATATATACAAAACCGAGTATGATTACGTAATGATTAATATTAATAAAGGAATTCTAGAGATAATTTATTCATTCGTGTAACCGGTCAAACGCACGAGTTGGAACTTTTTAAAATCATTGTTGATCACACACTTAAATAAGTCAAACAGCATAGAGATATATGTCTATCCATTTATGTTTCCATGATCTTTATATATACACATATCTTAATACATTTGCAACATCATAAATCATCCTACATTCCTGTGAATGTTGCGGTAATTCCTTAATCTCTTTTACTATGCATGCGATCATATATATATATATATATATATATATATATATATATATATATGTTTATATATATTCACTTGATACGCTAACTTTTCGTAATACACAATTCCTGGTTTAGTATACACATGCAGAATGCACAAGGTAATGTAGAGTTGTAACAATCGGATAAACTGCATTGTGAGCGTTTTCGACCAGGTCAAATGTATTAATTTTAAAAACGCATTTGAAGCAATTTGAATAAGCTTGTTGACGTAATGTTAAGATGAAGATTATGTAGAGAGGCGGATATAGAGGAAGAGTTTGACAGAAAGTCTTGTAGAAGGCAATCATAGATGAGTATTGACTTTAACGAAATACATTATCAGAAGGCTTCATGAGAGGAACATTAATCCTGTAAAGACTTGGAGCAAATAAGTTTAAATCAGACAGAAAATTCATATGAAAATTATTAAGAATAGGTTGAGGAATAAAAATGAAAAACTGTGGGAAGCAGTTGTATAAAACTGTTAAAGGCCTAATTTATCCGTTGACATAATCTTAATTACGGTCTTGGTGCCTTAATAGGTTTGAATATTACATTTAGCTTTTCGTAGCTGTTTTTTTCTAATCCACCAGGCTTCATTGAATAATAGGACTAATGAATTTCAATAAATTTTGGAAACATGACAGGGCGTCGGGATTTTATTTCAAACAATTCTAATATCACAGGGCGGCTCAGCGATTAGAATAATAGGTTCCGAAGTAGACGTGCCAAAAATAGGCGTAAATTGTCAACCGACATTCGTAAAATTTACAAAAGGTGTTACACATAATCGCAAGTTAAACGTTTGTTATGCATTTGAAATCAGTTCACATCTACGTTTGTACAGAATATTGGTGAATCCGTTTAGATACCTTCTGAATGAGAAAATCGAATGAGTTGGCAGTCTAGGTGGTTCTGTGGAATAAAATATAACAGTCTGGTTTGCATTTTAACTAACACTGACTGAATTCCAGTTATCTTGTTTCTTGGCGGCTGCCTTCTTAAGTTCAGCCAATATTACAAGTTTTCAAATTCAAATTAATGAAGAAACCAAACAACTGGAATTCAGCTTGTGTTAGTGAAAACGCAAATCAAGTAATTTTGATTAATTCAGTTTCGCATTTTTTCATTCTTTTCAACAGCTCAATTTAATTTAGCAGACAAAGCATTCAATGAATGAGGTGTGTATAATTTTTGACATTTCACTTTTGGAGATTCTGTTCTTGTACAAATTAAAAGTTTTTGGTTTCCTTTTGAAAATGTACGACTATTTACCGTTTCTGATAGTAAAGAAGAACATACTTAAGACATATTTCATGTAATTAATAATATTTAATCAAATACTCATATCAATATAAAAAGTTGTATGAATTTTGTTAAAGACCGCGTTGGGAAAGAATCTTTTGTATAATAGTTTAATATTTTACAAAATGTTTGCACTTTAATTTGTAAATCAGACCGGTTATTTGAATAGGATGAAGCTGCTAGATATATTTGATTCGTTCTACAACAGTCTGGACGACGAATCGAGAATTTCACTTCGCGATCCTCAGGATTGTAAGTAATGATGTCATTGTGATTATTATACCAATATTTGTGTTTAAAATTATTTTAATTACATTATGCGTATTAAATGATTAAACTTAAGTATTCAAATCGTGGCTGCTGCATTTCTGGCAACTTCTGTTTGTGCTCAAATAGGACGACACCTGAAGGGCAAGCTGACCAAAAGTAAATCGCCGAATAAGAAAAAATTGCAGCAATTCGCAATTTTGGTGGCATAGAGGAAGAGCTACTAGACATTTTGGTTCATATATTGGCCGCACCAATTCTACCAAGCTTCCATACGTATCAAGTTAAGACGAAACCGGTCAGGTGGAAGGATTGCTTTTTCTTTCTTATGCAATGTTTAGTTTTAATCAATATCATATATATATATATATATATATATATATATATATATATTCATTGTACCCTTCTTATGTGCAAAAACAAAAAGAAATTTTATCAGATATAAGAAAATTTTCTTTCTCATGGTCTTCTCAAATATCTACTCATGAATGTCGATATCTAATATTATTTACCAATATACATGCGCAAGTTGTCGATCAACTTACGTAGGCCGATCGACCAGACGGTTAATTACTCGAATGAGAGAACATTGCAACTTGAACGCCTGTTTTAAATCAAATGGTGAATACACGTCTGCTATTGCGCAACACATCATCGAAACAACGCACGTATGTTCTCCAGACGTAGCATTCAAAGTAATTACTAAATGCAAAAATAAAAGGGAGCTAGCCACATACGAAGCCTTATGGATAAACAAATTGCAGCCGGATTTATGTAAGCAGAAGAAGCACGTACAAGCATTGAGCTTGAACTGGATGTGACGCACGCAATTTGATTGGTTTCTATTTTTCACACTCGCTTTGTTCACATATTTCTATCTTGTTTTGCTTTCCAATTTATATATAAAGATATGTTCATGAGTAGATATTTGAGAAGACCATGAGAAAGAAAATTTTCTTATATCTGATAAAATTTCTTTTTGTTTTTGCACATAAGAAGGGTACAATGAATTTTATTAAAGCTCGCATTTCAAAAGAATATATATATATATATATATATATATATATATATATATATATATATATCAAATTGTGCTAAACATTTTAGAGTGTGGATATATGATGCAGTGTTGCGATAGAATTGGAATATTTCCATTATTATTTGGTTAAAAATGATTAAATCTTTTTATTTCGTAGGTTTGAATGGTAGAACAATTTAGCCAACATGGAAAATACACGAAGTTAACTAATCATTTTTCGTCTACTAGAGTGCCATTACAAATGTTCAACTTTTCTAGAGTAGAATATTTCGAAAGCTAATTTCAAGCATCCTTTTTTGTCCAAAATTCTTTATACATCCTACTTATTGGCTCATTTTTTTTGTAACGATTGAAAATTCAAAACTATTCATACATTAAATCAATGAAATGTGGAAATGGATAATATTAAAGATGGTCGGCAAGATAATGACCACATGATTGTATGAACTCGATTCGCCCGAAAATCATATTTTGAATAATATTTTGGTTAGATATATGACATATACAATGTGAAGAAATTAAATCGTTAGAGCCGAAAAAACCAACAAATTTTACACGAAATATTTTTTCATGTGAATAAGACATTTTGAGTGGAATATCGACATATTTCGACTCATGGAATTGTGACCATGATTATTTTACCCTTGTTAAGGAAAAGAGACCAGGTCATTTTTCAATTTCTAACTGCACAACATTTATTAAGTAACACTTAGATACAGTGAAAATCTTCTAATTACAACAAACAGATGAAAAAACTACTTTTTAGTGTGATGAATTGGTGATCAAAGTATATATTCGTAAATGAGTATTCATATGTCCTAACTATAGAAAACTTAGGCTTGGTGAATATTATTCTTGTTAGGAAAAATAAGAACTGGATACTTGAGCAACATCTGGTCGAGCAGATGTGGTTTATCAATTTATGAAATAGTTTTTCTTCATAAAACCTCAATCATATTTTATCTTTTCTTAAAGTGTTTTTTTGTGAAAACGAAACCTTGTAATTTTATTGTTTCCCAAAATCTCGTTCAATGTTTTCTTATTTTTCTACAAAACGTGATATTTTATTCCGTAGCGCGTCAAAACAATCTACATGAATCAGTAACGTAAAAATTTTTTGTGTGAAGAATAAGGACATTCTTGAATGGAGGTTTATTATATTGCCATATAGGGTTCTATAAAAGTTGGAACCTTGGTTTGGCAGGGACACAAACAAGTCTTGAATCCACACAGTGAAGAATTGGATACAAAATTCAAATCATTGTGGCTATAATTGCTTTGCTGATTTTTGAGTATTAATGTTGATAAATTTAAGCTTTACACAGACTTATTATTATTGCTTTAGTTATTAAATCAAGGTTGTGATTCAAACACCTGTCCCGTCGTATAGACGTATTTGCCAGTATAAACTAGGTATTGCATAATGTAAAAAAAGGCAATTCATCCCATAGATCGGTTTCGTTCTTATTGGGAACCTTTCACGTACTATCCAAAATTTGCCGCAGACAGGACGTGAAGAGTTCCCAATAAGCACGAAACCGGTCTACTGGATTAATAGCAAATGCTTGGTGTAAAATGCAATTTCATATATATAACTATTATGACCGACCGCGTGAACAATGTTCGTTCAATTATATTGCTTACGTTGCATGTATTGTACAACTATCGCATTAGTAATTAGCGTTGGCATGAATGTGCTACACGTACGAACCAGAAGAAAGGTGTCCTACAACGAAACTTCGTTCGTGCATGAATCAAAGCCTCACCATCTTGTGCATCGTCGACAGTTTGCTGCCATTCCTACTTCAGATATTTTGATTACGTTGCACGCAATATTATTCCATTGCGGCTGTAATTCCAGACCTACTATCTCGCTGGTTATTTATACTTTTAAATTTATTGCGCTGTACTAGTGCGGTAAAACCAACTGCTTGCCTTCTGAAGACTAAATTGCTTTAATATTGAGCAATTGGTGCATGCGAAACTTTGTTTTTGGGAGAATTATGCTCAGCACGTCTTACAACATGCAAGTGGCATAAACAGGAAGCTCGTGGCTTTTTTACGAGCAACTTTTGTAATAAAAGCTTGTTCGGACTCAATGATTATAACATTTTGCATCGTCTATACCATAACCTGAGTAGTAAACCTGCTCGTGTGCGATTTGATAAAGCCTTAGTTTGCAATGTTGTTCGCGGTTTAGCAAAATTATTAACTGGTTGGAAACCTATTTTTGGTAGTTGATGTCCTCGGTGCTAAATAGTAAATGTAGATGTCGACGACAATTGCTGTGTCCCTGCGGATGAAGACTGCACATAAATGGCAGACTGATGCTAGTAAACCCAACTGTGACAGCCGTAATGAGCACTTTCATTCTAATCTGTTTGATATTAATTCAATTATGAGCTCTACCTTAAAAAAAAGAACTAATCGAGTTGCATTAATTAGTATATGACTGAAAATTGTGTGTAGTGTTTGGCAGAGTGGCTCAGTGGTTACAGCACCAGATTCTGAAGCAGACGTGCCGAGGTTAGAGCACTGTCCAGTACGTGATGAGTTCCCAATAAGGACGAAACAGGTCCACTGGATGAATTGCCTTTTCTACACTATACAGTTCTTAGTTTATACTGACCTATGTAAGTAATAAATGGGTAAAGTGCTTATATCAAGATCGCAACCTTGATAAAAGTATATTTTATCACCGCCCGCGCAACCCATGTACGTTTAATTATATGATGTTAATTCTGTTTCATAGCGGCACACAAGAAGTGAGCTTCGTCAAATTGGAAATTGTACAATTTTATTCTATCGTGTTACAATTGACAAATGATTTATGGTGGCGATTCTCCTTGGTTAAAAAAAATATACTGCGGATGCATTAAAGGTTGCATATAGAAGATCCAATCATTGTCGGGCAGAATTCAATTAAAATTAGGCCGTATTAAGATGCCTATGCTTCGCGCAAGTTTCATGCCAGAAACATTATAAATTTAGAACATTAAAGGCATTTTCAGATCAATAAATTATTTCGGGTTTGGAAAACGTTCAGAAGTGTCGCTAATGATTTGTTAAAGAAGCTGAATATATATTATGGTCAGCATGTTCTTCTTTTTTATTCCTATTAACAATTCAAGATACAATTCGTCGTCAGTTGCCGTATCAATCGAAAAGAAAGCTCAGATTTTTTTTGTTTGTACAAGGCAATTACGTGCAGCCGCGTAAAAGATGGCTAATTAATTAATTAATAGCTGTCAATTGCAATTAGCTAAGCTGATCTGCTTGAACAGATAAAATGTTCGGCTAATATATTTTGATCAGATTATACTTCAAACGAGCGGTTTATATAACACATCCAATTTTACTTTAAAATGCCTACTTCGCTTAACATTTCGACTTATATAAAAGTTAACTAGCGATTTTTCTACACAATCAACATCCGCCTGGCTTTTGCTGAGAAGACAATGACATCAGTCCCGAAAAAGGATATCAAAGCAATTAACATTGGTGACTTTCGTGTTTAGTGTAGTACAAGTTCGTGTAAATGAAACTTTTTATGGACACATATTAACCCTTTATTATAAAATAGCAGATGAAATCCGCATTTAATGCGATATTGTCTTTTAAAACAGAAATTGTCTATTTGATCCATTTCATTCATCTAATTGCGTTGCAATTAATGATAGAATGTATAATTCCATCTAAGAATATTTATTTAATTTTTGTTACTATCTCATTTCATTCATCTAACTGCGTTGCAATTAATGATAGAATGTATAATTCCATCTAAGAATATTTATTTAATCTATGTTACTAGCTCAAAAGAAGAAAATCTGCTAAAAAAATATACTTAGGATAAACCAAATTCTAGACATAAATTATGCAGTTAAATAAACTAGTTAGGTCCGTTTGTTTTCTGATTACTTTAATCTAATTAAACGAACAAAGGTTGCGCGGGCGGTGATGAAAACTACATTTAATAAAAGTTTCAATTTTTTCTACACTATAAAATATTTAGTTTCTACTGGCGAATGTGCATAAATAATGGATGAGATGTTTGTATCAAGATTGTGACCTTGATTTATAAAACTTCAAGCTATGTTTGAGACGTTTTCTTAATCTGCCAAAAATTCGATTGTGTAGCTATTATTTTATGTATTTGCTTTTATTCAAAAAGTCAATCAACATATATGAGGTATTAAATAGCTTATTAACATTCAGATTCGTTATAAGGAATAGAAATATGATCATAGAGAAAACAGAAATACGTAGATCTTTCCATACAAAGAATTCTTATTATTTATCATTAACAAAGACCTCAAATAGGTGGTAAAAGTTTGATAAATTTTATGGATTTTGACAAATTTTATGTGTTAGTTAGATTAAATATGCTGACTTTAAAAGTCAATCCGAAAATTAATCAGTATTAGAACATAACAAATCTGGCGCTTTTACAACGAATTAGCCCATTTTAACTTCTCACGGTGATCCTAGAACACAGTACAAGAAAGGGAATCGAGTTACAACTCTCGCTTTTGGTGGTGCTAAATATATTAGCGCGGATTGGAATGAGGGCTGCACATCTTTTACGCAGTCACGAGTAGAGAATTTTGCTTTGTTCGAATAAGTCCATCTGTTAAGTAATCATCGATTTCGTAGGCAGTTAAAACCATTGCATTTTCTCAATATCTTCAATTTGAGATAAAAAAATGTGATTCTGAATGGCAAAAGGATATTGACTTACACTTTACAAGCCAGAGCTTGCGTCAAAGCTCATTTAAATGTTAACAGAGCTCAAGACAAAAAAAATATAATTAAAAAATGAAAAAAATGCGGAACATCACGATAGAACTGTAAGGAATATATATAACGCTAAGCTGTAACGTGATATAAAAATTAATGGTGTCATGCTTGATAGAAATATAATAAAATGATAAAAATTGGTATCGTTTTAACCTTAGTAAAAATTTAAGTGTTATTTATTTTACTCACTGTTTCTCAACATATTACAAAGTGTCAATAATTACTTATAATATAGTGCGATGTGAATCTCGTTTAAATCAATAATTGAGGCCTAAAACGCATTTCCGTTATTAACTGAATAGAGCTTTCGTCGTAAGTTCTGTTCCAGTTAAGAGTAATGTTCTCGATCAATTTCATATAGAGTTGACACTTGATACGAGGCAATGGCCAATCACTTTAATTTTGAGTTAACGACTGGTCGAATTGATTCCATTTAGCAGCTAATTTTTCCAAGCGTGGACAACTAATTAGTTGAATGAATTTCTCGGAATTGCGATAAAAAAAATCCTTTTTTAACAATTTCACAACATAGACATATTTTGGTAAAACGCTAGAACTCGCTTTTCCACTTCTTAAATCAACATCAGAACACTGCTTAATGTAATTAATTCGTAATAAATATGCACATGTTTAATGTATAAAAGGTAATTTATCCAGTAGACCGGTTACGTTCCTGTTGAGAAATCTTCTAGTACTGTCCACAATTTGCAGCGGATGGAGTTCGAAACTGGGCACGTCTGATTTGGTGTCTGTGGCTGTAACAACTGAACCACTCTTCCGCATGTTACATACAATATTCAGTTGTATACTAACTCATGTTTTTTTGTTGATCTTTCCTTCTGGTTTAGCCTATATAGCATCCACTATGACCAAAAGTTCCAACTATCCACCCCAAATCTGTCATTATAGAATGGAAACCACGCTACTGGGAGAAGCGTTTTTTAATAAAACATTTATGTAATTAAGCGATCATTGATTACACAGGCGGTGATAAAATTTATTAAATAAAATTTGCATCCTGATTTAATCACCTATTCCATTGTTTTTAAACATTTTTCAGTATAAACTAAGCATTGCATAACCAATGTTCGTTTAATTATAAATGCTGAATTCCATTCCAGTTACGCAGTTAACATAGTGTATGTTCTTTACTGACAAATTATGGTTGACTAATTTGAACTTTGGGTCAAAGAAAATGCCATATAGGCAAAGGATAAGCTAACTAAAAACGTGATTTAGTATATAAATGAAGATTCTGTGTACTCTGCGGTGGGGTGGCTCAGTGGCCCGCGTCAAACTCCGAAGCATACGTGCTCAGGTTTAAGCCCTGTCTGCGACAATTTCTAAACGGTACTTGAAGGGTGCCCAATAAAGTCGAAACAACTTTACTGAATGATCTGTATTTTCTACATTGCACAATGCATAATTTATACTGACAAATGTACATATGAATATATAATACTATTGTTTTTTATATTAATAAGGTAACCTTGATATAAATAATTGTTGTAAGCGCCCGCGCAACCAATGTTCGTTTGGTTATAGATTTTAAATTCATTAAAACTTATCCAGGTAGTGTAGTGTCTATTCGATAATAACAGGTTGGAAGTGGCTAGTTGTAACTTTATATAAAATAGGGTGCCATATAGGTTCCACCTGGAGGAGCGGTGGACCGAAAGCATAAGTCAGTATATAACTGAAAATTGTGCTTAGCGTGCGGCAGGGTAGACCAGTGGTTAGAGCGAGTCTCCGAAGTTGTCGTGCTCAGGTTCGAGCCCTGTCTTCGGCAAATTCTGGACAGCACATAAGGATTTATCAATATGGACGAAACCGGTCTACTGGTTTAATCGTCTTTTCTTCATCATACCATGCATAGTTTATATTGACAAATGTTTACATAAAATGGGATGGCTTTTTATATGAAGACCGCAACCTTGATTGAATAATTGTTATCAACGCCCGCCCAACAAATTATCGTTTAATTATGACGATGTTCTTTCTATATAAATCTAGCGATCCTTTATTTTTTTCCTTTACAAATGTCTTCCTTCATGTATTAGTTTGATTAACGTATAAATTAGTCGTTTCCTAAAGATGTGTGCGTCATTATATTACAACCGTCATGTTTAAAAGTTGAGAATTTAATTATATTGTTTTCTTTTCAAGGGCCCGTTAGAGATTATAATCTCAAAAACACAAAGTTCATTGCGGAAGAACTGCATAATTTGTATACTAGTCAAGTTTCCTTAACTGGGAATTCTGAATTTCGTGATAGCAATGAGGTATCTGGCATCGGTTCCCGGGGCGTCACGGATGAAAAAATCGATGGCGAACAAGCATCAAGTCTGTTGCGATGGAACGTGGCGTCAGATGCTGATGGAAACAATGACGCTTTTAAGGATGATGACGCCGAGAGGGAGGAAAACGAGAGAGATTGTAATAATCATGATGACGGTTTTCTTGATGATGCTATTGAGAACAAATGCAGTGATGATATCTTGGTTGAAACAGATGAGAGTAGCCTGGAATTAGGTAAATCTGCAGTATCACTCTTTTAAAATATTTATATGCCCGGCTTCTTTATTTTGCCTTTGAAAATAATAGAAAATGAATTATATTTTGATTAGCAATTAAAACAAATATAATTAATTTCAGTCTTCGGAGACGAATAAAGTTTTCATAATAATCGTTCAAAATGAGTGTAATTTCAGGCATCTAAAACGCCTACTTCAAGTAGCAGTGTATTAATTTCAGTTATTTACAATTATATTATATTTTAAATTCTGAAACTTTAGTTCGGGCGAGGTCAAGACACTCGCGCAACGCTTTTGAATTTGTTTTAAAATAAAGTTGTCGTTTTACTGGTGCTTTATATACCTTCTTCATAATCAATTTATGCTTAAATGCACCATTTATTCCTAAATTAAAATTACGAATTCATAAAAAATGGCTGGTGGAAATTATACTTACATTTATATTTGCAAGGATTCGGGGCGCATCGTCTAAGAAAGTAGTCGCACTAAATAATGTTGCTATGACGTACTGATGACGTCTGATATAATGTAATTCGTGCCAATCTCTTGCCGAAGAAGTTATTTTATGCTTGCGTTAAAACTGTAGTTTTTACTA
The DNA here is from genome assembly GCA_029291075.1 of Eudiplozoon nipponicum. NCBI lineage: Eukaryota > Metazoa > Platyhelminthes > Monogenea > Mazocraeidea > Diplozoidae > Eudiplozoon > Eudiplozoon nipponicum. Next base: position 122,708 of record JAQBSW010000735.1, on the reverse strand, counting down.
CTCTTTTTAATAGTCCCTTCCTTTTGCAATAGAATGGTATCACGACTCACCCAAAAATTCTTACTGATAATACTTGTTTGACATTTCGAGCATCCCTCCGCTCGTCCTTTTCAAGATCAGCGCTTTTTTAGAAACACAACAAAGTCTACACCATAAACAAATATCAAGAATAATTTCGGGATGAGTGCGTGAAGCTTATTCTGTTTCGAAATGAAGAGTCTATTAAAAAGGAACAAAACTACATTAGGAAAACAAGATCTTAAATTTCTCTTACTTGTCCTTATTTTATGATTCCAAATAATTTTTTTTTAAATTTTATTTTTCCTTTATTAGATTATTATTTACGCTTGTTCGTTAATCATTTGTAACTCACTTATTAAACCCTTTTTATCAGCAACCCGTTTCTGACCTTCACTTGTGTGAGCAAACATCAGTGCTGTATGACACAAGTCCGGCCTTTCTTTCTTTATCTCCATGGCCACACCTGTAGATAAATTTGTTTTTTCTGATACTCCACTTAATTATTACATTATATCTGGCAATTAAATTCGAGTGGCCTATGCATCCACGCTAAAATTTTTCCTAATTTTAACCGTGATACTCGAAGTCCCAAAATGCGGTTAAACGATTATTTAATGATAGCATTTTGCATAGAAACTGTGATAAATTTTGGTTTCACATATAAAACCCAGCAGTGAATGTGTTCAACATTGTAATATTTCGAACATTTTCGATTATTTTATTCATTTTAATTTAATGATTTATATGTTTAAATTTGAGATATAGTTGCTAAATATAAATTATGCCATCAAGTAATCCATGATTGCGCGGTCATTGGGAATAATCATTATGATGAAGTTTGCCGACTTAAGATAAACACCAATACACATTTTTAAGGAGTCTCATAAAATAAATAAACTAGCATTGGGCGTATATAATGACGCGTTTCGACGTTCTATGATCATCTTCCGTGCAGGATGAAACACTACTCAATGAGAATTAAACCCTAACCCATATATTAGGTATACTTGCTTGGAATATTTGATCAGACGTCTTTTATCTTGGTACCTGGCACCTGATTCCAATGCTGCCTGCATGGATTTGTTTATCTATTGACACATTTAGCATTTTTGAACATTTGTGAGGCGGAACCTAGTGATTTCTACCAAATAACATGTTGGAACAAATTATTGACACCTGTATTTTCTTTCTCCCCCGAAATTTGTAGGAAATTCGTAATAATCATCAAAAAAATATCAAGACTCACATAGATTTAATATGCAAAAGAGTTTCGGGATTTAATATTACAAATTAAGTGTTCACCGATGACACAAAACTATAATATCTTCCATATTTCCAAAAAACACACTAAAGCGATATCTAGAAATGAAGATTAATGCATAAACCGTTAGGATGAAACGGAATACAGTCAAACTTCCTTAAGGCGCCTAATTGATTTAGACAACGATAACCGGAAAACAAATAGGCTATATAGGCATAAATCTGTAATCTTCTTCTCATTATTAACAATGATGTTTTACTTTTACAGCTCAAACTTTATATTACTCCGTCGAATAGTTATTATATTTACACGAAATTTCTAATAAAACAACTCTCGTTCAAGCAAAGCCTAGACACGATTTCAACTACTAATGAAATGTTGAACTTGAGTGTAACATGCCCTCGGAGCCGAAGTTTATATATAATCAAATAAAGTTTTGCCTATTCATCTTTGTATTCTTATCATCGCCTATCAGATGCAGTGATTGAGTAAACGACACTCATTTTCGTGACATTGGAGCTCGAAACCTGTAATTTCACATTTATTTCAAATTTATGTCTATACATAGACAGGATGAGAGTAGAAATCGGCCCGTAGCCATAGACACTCCGGCCTGACGACCGGCGAGCAGAAGCTAGTCAGTCCGGGAATGGTAGCTTAAACCTTGGCAGGTCTAAAAAGGACAAAACCATCATCTTGTTTCATGTGAAGCCTCGAGATTTGTCTAACTGCGCGGTAAATTTTATTGTTAAATGTGTACTTTCGGAATGAGAGCAAGCGTGCCAGACGCGAAGGGCAAGTTTTGGCTGCTGAAGGAAACTTTGGCCACTGGCATCTGGGCAGATAGTGCTCATCAGCCTTGGTTGGCAGACTATCTAAGAGAAGGAAATCTCCGAATACAAACCATCCTCACTAGGAATGGGCGACCTGGTGTTCTTTTACAGTCCACATATAAACATGAACCACTTATGTGATTATATGGCAGTGAAACATTAGTCACTTTTGGCTTTTGTATAGCTCTGCGTGATTATGATCATGAGAGTAGTTGCCTAAATGGATTCAAGCACCGTCACTGTGTATTCATTGAATCTCCTGGGGCTGGAATGATTTTGCATCCTTAAAATATAACAAACTCCATTTAATTATACATTAGTCGGCGTTGAGATTTAGTTTAACACATAATTAACTCAAACAGGCTTATCCGGAGTTTCTCCGCGAGTTCTATGCAGAACGACAAGATTTGCTTATCAACTCAATGTCTGCGGTAAGTTCTCGGATAGTTGTCAACGCCTTCAGGCAAGCGGAAACTGCGTATATAAGGACAGAATGACCTGAATGCTTTAGTTAGTGTAATGTCCGCTCTGTCTCTCTTCTTCATCTTTACCAACAGCAAAGCAGCTGAAGTACTCGCCGAAAGTCAGCGTAACCACTAATAACCGATAATTAATCAACACTAAAGTTGAAAACGTCGACAACGACTTGTTTGTGTGTCATTCACGTCTAACTTGTAATTTACCCCATATATATCTGGACTGTATAACAAAAGGTATATGCCACTATAATATATGTGTCTTTTGCCTAACAGATTTTGTGAATTATGTTAACACTTTGCTTTTGCAAGCTTGTAAATTGAAAATAGAAATGCTGAAATTTCATCGTCCACCCGCAGAACAGTCCAACTACGATTTACCTATCGAGTGCAAAGGATGGGCTACAGCATCTAATTGAAGAAATCCTTTTTCTAGACGATGCTTCATAGAGAAACGACTATAAAATGTATCAGCATTGACCGACTATCGACAGGTTTTTCTTTGTAAAATGATAATAATGGTAACATTTAAACATATCATCGTGGAAGCATGTATATTTCTATTTTTACTATCAGAGATTTAATGTATACGATTAAAATCGATAAATTATACTAAACGTATGTCGCTTGGAAATCGTTTCCCGAGCCGTGTTATCAACTCTTTAAATCACGTTTACGAGCTTGAAATAAACGCCAATCCCATTGTATTTAACCAGTCGTTGAATAACACGTACTGACACGTTTCGGCCTTTCAAGATTAACATCACAGTACGAGGGCAAATTGACTAGCGAGGATCAAACCGCTAGTTGGCCGTCGTATCATGATGAAAAGCATGAAAGGTTGAAACGCGTCAGTGCGTTGCGACTGGCGGTAGTTTTGTTATGTTGTTCGCTGACTGGTTAAGTACAATGGGATTGGTGTTTACTTCAAGCTCGCAACTTTGATTTAAATAACTGTTACCACCACCCGCGCAATAATTGATTGTTTAATTTTATTATCTGCCTAATAAAATTTGTGTAGTTTACAAAAAAATCGCGACAAATTTTATGCGCTTAATGTTACTTTGTTCTGGTTGATTTTCATTCCATTCTATAGAAAAATTAATGTCTGATATATAAATTTTATCGATTTTTTACGACGCATCTAATTATTTCGATTCTGCTTTTGTGTACAGAACTGGGTCACATTGTGCGTGAATTCACGGTTTTGCAGGAAAAATGTGAGTTTATCTAACACTTCATTTGCTTTAAATATTTATCAATTAGGCAATAATTTAAAAAATCAAACAGGTGAACCACACTTACGTATTAGATTTAACGTTATTTCGGTATTTCTACACAGATCACATCCATAGAATTCGCCGGCCCTACACCAGAGACCTTCCTGCTAGACATACTTCCGCATTATCACCTACGGGGACATTAATAATGAGTATCAATTGTCACTCTAGTTAAAACTAGTTATGATGCTCAACAAGATTTTGGCGATGGCCATTAAAATATTTCATGCTGGCAGGAAATAACTGTGAGAGAATAAGTGTGAAAGGTAGTTAGACACGCTGACTTTCTATATACGTATGATGGGTTCCAAGATGAATTTGTTGGCTGTTAGATATTTTTAATAGAGTAATTATGATTTTTTTATGTCATGCGGCAAAACGCATTGCTTAAACCGACTTTGTGAAAGACTGCTTTTCGCTTATGCTTTATATGTACTTAGAATATACACACAATGGTAGGAAACACTGCGCATGAAAGGCATTTTCTTTGAAAAGATCGGTATTTGTGACAATCAGGTTTGCACTTAATCCGAAGGACTTGCTAAATTACGTTTACTCCAAAGCAAAGTTGTCATTGAATAAAATATATCCTATCTAATTTTTTCTATGATTTTAATTGCAAATGTTTAAAACATGTACATGTTTATTACTATAATCAAGGTTGCGATCTTGATATAAACATCTGACCCGTTATTTGCAGAAATTTGTTAGTATAAATTAAGAAATGTATAGTGTAGACAAGGCAATTCATCCAGTAGAACGTTTTCATACTTATTGGGAACTCATCATGTACTGATAAGAATTTGCTGCGGTCAGGGCTCGAATCTGGGCACGCCCGCTTCGAAATCTTTTGCTCTAACCACTGAGTCACACTTCCGCATACTACACACAATTTTCAGTTATTTACTAAAAATTTAATTCAACTAGAATTTCTTCATTTTGACCCAAAGTTCCAACTAAACATCCGCAATCTGTCATTATTGAACAGACACCACACAATATGTTAATTGGTATTGAAATGAACATTTATATAATTAAAAAGACATTAGTTGCGCGGGCGGTGATAGTAATTAATTAATCAAGTTTGCGATCTTGATATAAAAACCTGACCCATTAATTACTTACATATGTCAGTATAAACTAAGAATTTTATAATGTTAAAAAGCAATTCATCCTGTAAACCAGTTCCGTACATATTGGAACTCATCACGTGCGTCGTTTCGAGCCCTGTCTGCGGCAAATTCTGGACAATACGTGATGAGTTCTCAATAAGGAAGAAACCGGTCTACTGGGTGAATTGCATTTTTTATAAAGTAAATGTCTTTTCTATTGAAATGTGAGCTTTAATAAAATTCATTGTGCCCTTCCTGTGTGCAAAAACAAAAAGAAATTTTATCAGATACAAGAAAAATTTCTTTCTCCTCAAATGTCTACTAATGAACATATCTTTATATATAAATTTGAAAGCAAAACCAAATAGAAATATGTGAACATAGAGAGAGTGTGAAAAATGGAAAGCAATCAATTGTGTGGGTCACATCCAGTTCAAGCTCAATGCTTGTACGTGCTTCTTCTGCTTACATAAATCCGGCTGCAATTTGTTTATCCATAAGGCTTCATATGTGGCTAGCTCCATTTTGTTTTTGCATTTAGTAATTACTTTGAATGCTATGTCTGGAGAACATATGTGCGAAGTTTCGAAGATGTGTCGCGCAATAGCAGACGTGTATTCATCATTTGATTTAAAACAGGCGTTCAAGTTGCAATGTTCTCCCATTCGAGTAATTAACCGTCTGGTCGATCGACCTGCGTAAGTTGATCGGCAACTTGATATCGACATTAAAGGCTGTTTCTTTTTTATTGCAAGGCAAGTTTGTTACCCTAAATAACACTCGTAGTTTAGCTGCATTAAATGTGCATGTTAATGCTGCTTCAACTTTCTTTTGTGCCATTAGGGAAACTGCATCCCCCTTAAATGGGGATGTTTAGGTAGACTGTTTTCTTATCTGTCCCATAATACGTCTGTTTCTGTTTATTTTCTAGGTGCCCTAGAAAAATCTCAGCCAATACTGGAGATAAGGGGCTTCCCATTGCGACACCATCAGTCTGTTTGTAGATGCTTCCATTAAAACGAAATCGTACATCTTTCGTGCATAATAAGACAAGCTTGCGTAGAGTGTGACCTGGCGCCGGTGATGGTCATATTTTGTGTTCTACCGCTTTGACTATAATGTGAATGGTTACATCAGTCGGAACATTTGTAAACAAAGAAGTAACATAAAACAAATACCATAATCTTGTTTTTAACATTTATACCCTGAATTTTGTTTACAAGCTCAAACGAATCGGCAACCAAATAATTACCTAGTAGATTACGTAATGGTTCAAGTAAACGAAATAACCATTTAGCCAGTGCATGAAACACAGAATTTACCATTGATAAAATTGTTCTCATAGGACAACCATCTTTGGGTGTTTTTGGTAATCCGTACATTGTTGGTGTAGATGATCCAACTGGCTTGAGCTTCTGTGCAGTGGCCTCATCAGTAAAACCGGCATCTGTCAAAATCTTAATTTCATTTATTACTTTGCGCTCCACCTTATCTATTTCATGTGATTTATCGTCTAGACGAGTGAATTATGTTTTTTCTTTTAACAAGTTTTCCATTTTTTGTATGTAGTCAGATTTTTCCATTATAACTATAGCTTTTTGTTTTTTCAATATAAATTTTCAACAGTTCATGGTTGCTTTTCAGTTTGGTTAGACGAGATTCTAAAGAAAATGAATGTAATAAAGCAATTAACGATTTAATGTCTAATGGCTATACTAGACAATTAATTGAACCAATTATTAAAAGGGGAATTAAACAGAAACAGACGTATTATGGGCCAGAAAAAACAGTCTACCTAAACATCCCATTTAAGGGGGATGCAGTTTCCCAAATGGCACAAAAGAAAGTTGAAGCAGCATTAACACGCACATTTAATGCAGCTAAACTACGAGTGTTATTTAGGGTAACACACTTGCCTTTACTAGCAATCAAAGAGAAACAGCCTTTAATGTGGATATCAAATATTATTTACTAATATACATGCGCAAGTTATCGATCAACTTACGTAGGCCGATCGACCAGATGGTTAATTACTCGAATGAGAGAAAATTGTAACTTGAACGCCTGTTTTAAATCAAATGGTGAATACACGTCTGCTATTGCGCAAAACACATCATCGAAGCATCGCCCGTACGTACTGCAGACATAGCATTTAAAGTAATTACTAAATGCAAAAACAAAATGGAGCTAGCCACATACGAAGCCTTATAGATAAACAAATTACAGCCGGATTTATGCAAGTAGAAGATACGCGTACAAACATTGAGCTTGAACTGGATGTGACGCACGCAATTGATTAATTTCCGTTTTTCACACTCTCTCTATGATCACATATTTCTATCTTGTTTTGCTTTCCAATTTATATATAAAGATATGTTCATTGGTATATATTTGAGGAGATAATGCGAAAGAAATGTTTCTTGTATCTGATAAAATTTCTTTCTCTTTTTGCACACTGCAAGGGTAAAATATATGTCTATTTATTTGGACTGATGTACATATTAGATCAAAAATTCATTTAGGACTAGGATTGCTAGCCAGATATAGTATATACGAATATGCCTTGTGCTTATTATAGTCAAATCCGTAGACGAAGTCTTTGAGCCATAAGCATAAGAAGTATTTGGAGCATTTCACCGCCTAATTAGTCTACAGAAAAGATCGTGTCTATTTTGGTGCATGAAAATAGAATACTATTAACGTTCTAATTATAGCCACGATTTGATGAATTTTTGCTTCATATCAGAATGGAAGTTAAATGGTTGAGACAGGCTTTTCCCACCGAAATTTGTTAAAACTATGTGAATATTAAGTTTTTAATCTGGTGGAAATGCGTTCAGAAGGTGAACCACATTTTGTTTTATATACACCTTCCACAATGCGAGTGAATTGAACGTGGATTTAATAAGTTACGGATTGCGCGAAACGTTTACGCTCTTGGAAGCTTAGAAGTTGAAGCAGTGCATCTCATTTGTTGTGTGTTATTTAGGATAACACACTTGCCTTTACCAGCAATCAAAGAGAAACAGCCTTTAATGTCGATATCAAATATTATTTACCAATATACATGCGCAAACTGTCGATCAACTTACGTAGGTCGATCGATCAGACGGTTAATTACTCGAATGAGAGAACGTTGTAGCTTAAACACCTGTTTTAAATCAAATGGTTAATACACGTCTGCAACTGCACAAAGCATAGTTCAAACATCTCACGTATTTTCTCCAGACGTAGCATTTAAAATAATTACTAAATGCAATATAAAATATGAAGCCTTATGGATAAACAAATTGCAGCCGGATTTATGCAAGCAGATGAAGCATATTCATGCATTGAGCTTGAACTGGAGATGACGCACGCGGTTGATTGGTTTCCTTTTTCCCCCCTCTCTCCATGTTTACATATTTCTATTTTGTTTTTTCCTTTCAATTTATATATAAAGAGATTGTTATTTGTAGATACTTGAGAATAAAATGAAAAAGAAACGTTTCTTGTATCTAAAAAAAGTTCTTAATATTGTTGCACATGGAAAGGGTACTATGAATTTTATCAATGCTCGCATTTCACAAGAATATTTATTCAGTTTAAAAGTGGGTAACGAATTGTGTCTGGTTGTACCGTTATTTTTTAGTAAGCTAATATAAGATAAATAAGTTTAGCTATTCTGAGAGCTGAAGAAACTTGACTCAGCGAGTTCTAATTTAGATAAATGCTAGCAAGATTAGTACAGCGATTTAAAACTATGGCTAACTTGCTTAAATAAAGGTTTGATTTACCATTGGAATCAATCACACATTGCACTATAATCTTTAGACAGATTTGTTTACTCCATTACAAGCTGCCAAGATTCGACCGCCTTTATTATCATATAAGAAACATTAGCTCAAATAAGGTTAGAAAATGATATGCGATGTGTAGGTGAATGACACGTATATCCAACCTTGTTGATGATCCAATTAGTCCACGTTATTTGCAAATGATTTGATAAAATTCGATAGGTGTTTATTTCATGTAGGTAAACTTGGTCTTTTCAACGCCCCAGCTTCAAGTATATGCCGTGCGACGTTTCAAACGGGTTAAGATCTGTGGAGACTGAGATACAATTACTGTAGGTGGCCCTAATTTAGGCCGGTACTTGCATTCTCCGCCAAATGCCGAGAAAGTTAGGTAGTACAGCAGTGTCTAGAAGTACTCCTAGACACTTGAGGCCGGCTCTGGTTGACTGGCTGGTGTTCCTTCTGTTGTGGCGACGAAATCAGCGGGCGAGGATCTGTGAAGGCTCAAAATTGTCTTGTTGCAGATCTGCGACAACACCGTGGTGACTGGCACATGTAGAGGTCCAATAAATAGATGATCAATCGTTTAGTGCGACAAAATCTCTGATGACTAGATGATACAGCATAAATTATGGTAATCCAGAAGTCAGAGTGGGCGAACAATCAATGTGACGTAGACAGCAGCACACGTAGTGCACAACAGAAATCAAACGTGCTCATGTCAAGCATGTTAAATGCACCGTGATTATATAGAGTTGAAAACGAAAACTCACACGCCATTGTTTAACGGCAAATAGTTGCCCTCTCCCTAAAATGAAGAATGGTCTAATTATTTCAAATTCATCATGGGAACAGAATTTTACTAAATTGTGAAAATATAATATTTATTTATGATGATTTATTTATGATCAATTTTGAGCGCGAAAGCCTGCAGTCTAACTACATAAATGTTGATTTATCTTACGCAACGCTGTTTATACTTGTTTTCTTCCACATTTTGCTTGTACGCGACAATTGATAGCACTCGTAGGTCGGTAAAATATTGAATCCTTTACATGTCCAGGTGCAAAGTTTGTGTTTGGCGTGATTGATGGGTTCTCACTCGTCCTTTCACTATGAAACACACAATGATCTACTTGTCTGAAAATGACGTTGGAAACTGAATTTTTAATTTTTTTCCGAATTTTCAAGACTTTATTTCCAGTCTCATCTTCAGGGTCCACATTATATTCACAGGAAAAGAACAACTTGTGGCAAGTGTATTATCCTCATTCAAGACAGAAATATAAATAGATCTGTCATGAATGAAGATACCACACTAGCCACAAGTTGTTTTTTGTGGGATTATGGTGTCAACCCTGAAGATGGGACTGAAAATGAAGTATTGAAAATTCTAGAAAAAACAGTAAATCTTGTTCAAGCATCATTTTCAGACAAGCAGATCATAGGCGTCTTCATAGTGAAGGGGCATGTGAGAACCCATCAATCAATGCCAAGCAACATATCTGCACCTATAAATCTAAAGGATTCTAGATTTTACCGACATTCGAGTGCTATCAATTGTCCCGCACAAGCAAAATTCGGAAAGAAGCGTCTAACTACTTTTCTTTTCTGGAACTATTTCTGTTGAGACTTGGAGATGCTAGTCTGAAAAGAGAATATACCGAAAGTTTTCTTGGAGTGGACAATACACCCATTACCAAAAACTTTGTCCCAATCTCCCAAAAGAGCAATCTATTGTTCTAGCTATTCTACCAAGTAAAGATAGTCTCTCACGACGAATTTAAATGCGAAAACAGGTGGTTCTTAAAACAGCTTTAATAGAAAACGGATATACCTAAAATGTTGTTGAAGTAAATAAAATATATAAACAGCAAAACTAATGCCACAAAGCCGTATCCAATCAAAAGGTGTTATATGTCAGAACAAATTTGAATGAAGGCAAACCATCCCTTCTAATTATAAAACGAAGTAATTAGGCAGTGATTTATCAGATTTCTTATACACAGCTGATTTTTTTATTTAACAAAACGCCTGATAATCCGAAATGAAAAGTCCAATTTTGCATATTTTGACTAATCCTGTAGTTGCTTATTGTGCTATGTAATCCGGAATGCCCGATTAAATTAGACGCGAATTTACAATTAATATACTTTAAACTTAGTCGTCGAAAGAGAGAACGTTTCCGCAATAGTTTAACACAGTGCTTATAGATATCAAATTCAAAATCATGTGACTATCCAAATGTCCTTTAAGGGAAAAAACAAACATTATTACGCATAGTGGAGTCTGTTTTATAAAATATATTCAATCCTCAGCTAAATAAACGATAGTAGATCGTAAAAAATTTCAATGTAAACTAGCCAACTGCTGTTGCGTGTGTGTAAGTGCGTTTAGGCTTGTTTCAGCATGCGCGGTCCCCCTGCATTGTTTTTGTTGTTGCAAAATGCATTTATTTACACAAAATCTTTGCTTTACTCTTTGATTTTCAAACTTTTTCTATATCAAGTAGCAAAGTATACAGACGAGTTAAGTTTGACGAAAGGGATTAATATTTATTAAACTGTTCTACATTATATCTGCTTCATAATAAATTGCTGCTTCAAACAAGAAATATTTCTCATTTCAAACTAGGAACATAAAATAACCCTCAATGAAGTATTGAATTTATGCGCGGTTATTATAATAGACGTCGTAATTAAAACAATATAATGAAGTTTGTTTTTTAAGATTTGGCATTTCTATTTATTAAATTATGTCAGAAGGCCGCATTTCATTTTTTTCGATATTTCAGTTGACCAAGAATATAGAAATTGTCTGGCTTTAAAAAAGAATCCGTTAGAACAGCGGAACGAAGTTGTGGGTAATAGTTATAAAAAGTTGCTCTTTTCAGATGAATTCGGATAATTAAATTTTTCAAATTAACTGAAGCATTATAAAGTGATTTGTTTTGATTTGACTTCTCTGTGCACTTTCCCATAAATGCGCATTCCACAATCCAATCACTTATACAATCATCTAAGAAACTTAATCTCTTAGTGAATAATTTAAAAAATGTTTGGACTCCTGATATTTTAAAGATATACATATAAATCTATGGCTTTTAAATTGAATAAATAAAATAAAACATCATTTAACTTTTTTTAAATCATGTTATCACACTTTTGATAGTCAATTCTTATTATGCACCGCATGTTGTATTTTAAAATAAAATAAAATTAATAGAGAGCTTTACTGCCTATAAAAATAAGCTTCTATACGTAGAAAGTGAAATAATCACTAATGCGAAGTAAAACTTCGTACCAAATGCGGTATTGACTTTGTTAATTAAGGAAAGACTCTTTTTATTGCAAAACTATAGTATCCTGTGTAGGCGCAAAATATAACATTATTTTGAATTATTTAAAGGTATGCATATATGTCTAATAAAATATTTTAATGATACAGATATTTGAATCGGAATGTCAAGATCTACCAAACCTAGAAGAACAAGTTTTCTTACTAAATATGGGGATATTTAAATTAGAATCGGTGGGAATTGTTAATCTATGCAAAATCTGCTGTACTTTTCATAATAAATTTCATTTTCGAAAATCTATAATGGTTAGATCCAAAATTCAATACAGAAATAATATTTGTTTTCCGGTTGTAAAATATTAAAAAAAAATAAAAATATATTTTAGGTTTATGACCTTCTTTCAGTTTTGTTAACTCAAAACTGGTGATGTACAGCAATTGCAAAATTTCGTCCAGGTTAGAAATCCACCAAGTACTTAAACAATCAGAGGGTGAAAAATATTAATAAACAACAATCCAATTTTATCTAGCCAGTCTCAAAACAGCAAAATTACCGTCTGTATCACGAACAGATATGCTTCGAACTTCCATGATCATCCTCAGAGCATGATGGAGAACTGGCAAACGAGGATCAGATGAAAACTAATAGAAACAAATCAATATTAGATTTGGGATTTTTACCTTTTGTAATCTTAAAATTATTGATTGATATAATTATTATTAACACCCGCGCATCCTAAAATCTTTTGATTGTGGAACTTTTATGAATGTGGCAAAAGCTGAAACTAGTTCATGTTCTTAGCTGCATAGAAATTGTGCAGCCAGCAAATGCAGTCAAGTATAATGTACTCAAGAATACTAGCGGTGAGCCCGTATTATTAATTTTGCTTTCCATATATATTAGCATTATGCTTTAATCCACACTAGTCAGTTCGCCGTTGTGCTAGGATGATCATCATGGAAAGTTGAAACGCGTAAGTACTCGTAACCGCTTTCAAACTTGATTTGAACAAATATCTCTGATTGATTAAATATATAACATAACAATTTGCTTCATAAAAAATTGAATGCAGTGCGAAACTTTCGTGGCGTTAGAAATGAGTTGCATGATCATGAAATAAATAATCCCAGGTTCAAATATCTATCACCGAAATTAATTTCATCTACAAATGAGTGCAGGAAAAAGGACAGGACTTCTATATTCGACTAAACATTAATTGATTGTGCGGATGATGGTAACAATTCTTTAGATCAAGTTTGCGAGCTTGAAGTAAACACCATACCCATTGTATTTAACCAGTCAATGAACAACATAACAAAACCACCGCCAGTCGCAACGCATTGACCCGTTTCGACGGCAAACTGACTATCAAGGATCAAACCGCATTGAATATATATATGGAAATAAAATTTAGATATGCGGCTCTTACCTCTAGCAGTCTCGCTTAAATTGAACTGGACTGGAAATGTCGGCTGCACAATTTCTATGCAGTCACGAGCATTAACTGTTTGCAGCTTTCGCCACATATACATATATAGGCAATACAATTTAACAATAATTGATTGCGCGGGTGGTGGTAACAATTATTTAAATCAAGTTTGCGAGCTTGAAGTAAACACCAATCCCATTGTATTTAAACAGTCGTCGGACGGCGTTGCGGCTGGCGGTAGTTTTGTTACATTGTTCGACGACTGGTTAAATACAGTGGGATTGGTGTTTACTCCTCTATTCGATGTTTGGCATTTAGTGCATAATAAAATATAGGTTTAAACGGTCTAAAATTTTATACCTCTTTCTGCATATATTTGCAGTAATTCTGAAGAGTATGTGATGAGTCTAATACGTACGAAACTGATCTACTTGATGAATTGCTTTTGCTACTTTATGAAATGGACAGTTTCAAATTAAACAATCATTGATTGCGCGGATGAAGGTAACAACTGTTTAAATCAAGTTTGCGTGCTTGAAGTAAACACAAATCACATTGTATTTAACTAGTCATCGAACAATATAGCAAAACCACTGATGACCTTCCATGATAATCGTCAAAGTACGACGGAAAACTGACTAGCGAGGATCAAACCGCAATGCATATATTTGGAAAGCAAAATTAGATATGCGGCTTTCACGTCTAATAGTCTCACATACATTGTACTTGTCTGTAAATGTCGGCTGCCAAATATCTCTCCAGTCACAAATATTAACCTTTTGCAACTTTTTCCACATATATATGGGTAATCATGTTAAACAATCATTGATTGCGTTGTTCGTGGAAACATTTCTTCAAATCCTATAATAGTTTTAAATGACAAGATATATGTTATAAAATACTGTCATAAAACATTCATAAATATGTAGAAAAGCTCTCGTTAAGGAACGTTTTATTTAGACCTTTCAAGGAGCACTATTATTCCTAAATGTTCAGAATCCTATATTCAGTGTAACAATCATGCATTTTGGAGCTCATAATACTAAGTCATAAATAGTCTCTGATTGTGCTAATTATTAGATTCCTCTAGAAATTCACTTTTCGTTTGTTTAAATTCTTCACCTTTGATTATTTGACTAATTTTACTGCGTGCAGGGATTTAATTAAATTTTTAAATTTTTGAAGGCCATGTATGCCGAACGAGTGAAATTGAATGATAATATTTGAATAAAGCTGTAATATTGAGACTGATTGTCTTTTTATTTTGTTGGAGATACGATGCAATAGAACGGAAATATTGTGTCTACCGAAGAGCATGGATTCCACACACACACACACACACATATATATATATATATATATATATATATATATATATATTATTTATTGAATATAAAGAATATCAAATGCGTTAAATGGATTAAAGTAAATTTACTCGTTAATATATTCAGGTAGACCTAGCTTAAATTTTTAGGTTAAGCTAACATAATAAAACTTAAATTTGACGTTGCGTATATATAAATAGACACATTTAATAACTTGTCAATGGAATACACCTCAACCTACACATTTGAGGATTTTAGTATACTCTTAACAAACGTTAGTTATTTAATTTATTAAGCCATTTATACTAAACGTGTTATTTAATTTTCATTTGGCTTAACTTAAATAATGATCCAAGCAAGATCTAACAAACTGTAATCACAAATAAATTTTTACTCAACCATTCAATGCGGGCAATTTTCACCCTATTTTACAAACTAAGATTTATTAATGAGGTTGAATATGAAAATAATTTCAATATATATAAAAAATATATACATTGTATATTCTTTTGAAACAAGGAAACAAACAAACTTATCAGTATATAATATAAAACAGACAATTCACCTAATAAGCCAATTTCGTCATTATTAAGAAAACTTCACTAACCGTCCAGAATTTGCTGCAGACAGGGCTCGAATCTGAAAATGTCTGCTTCGCAGTCTATTAATCTAATCACAGAGCCGTATAGGTTAAACATAAAAGAGAGACTAGTAATTAAATATTTGTTATTATATAATTAAAATTACGTGTAGCATTTGGAAAGATGGCTCAGGGTTTGCGCAATGGACTCGGAAACAGACGTGCTCAGATTTGAGCACTGCCCGCGGCAAATACTGGATTTTATATAAGAATAAGGGCGAGATTAATCTACCGGATGAATAAACTTTCCTAACTGATTTAATATTTAGTTTAAATTGAAAAAAATACATATTATAAAAATCCGAACAAATCAATATAACTCCCCCCAAATGCATGTTTTCAGTTTTATAAAGACAAATATTTGTCTTGAATGAAAAGATAACCAAAAATCATCAGTTTCTTACGCGTATAATTGCGTGCATTGTGCGAGAAGGATGGAGAAGTATTTTAAGTACCATACTGTTAAGCAGATGCGCTCTCGTTTTAGCGCTATTCGCAACATATTCTGCACAGATCTTTTTGAATTCTCGATACGTACCAAACAAATCCACTTGATGAAAAACTTTGCCACCAGTTGTGTTCTACTGTTTGATATATATATATATATATATATATATATATATATATATATATATACATTATTTATAAACTCGATAGTACATTAGGTAGCAATTCAATTCATAAAGCAAACCCGTTAAGTTTTTACTGGGAACTCCTCAATTACTGATCAACATTGTCCGCGGACGCGATATGATACTAGACATATATACTCGGGATTGTGAAGCTCTAACCACTGTGCCATTCCTGCCGAAAACTGCACGCATTTTGATTTCAAAACAAACTTATATTTTATTGTTAGATTTTGACTAGACGGGACCTATTTCAAATCACTTAATATTTTAAGTTCACCTTAACTTCTCCAGATCTGTCAAAGGTAAACAGACGCCATGCCACTTCGGGAAATTTTATTGTTTTGATGCCTAATGGCAAGATATTGATTATATGTATATTGCCAGTATAAACTCGATATTGCATCAGATATCAAAAGCAATTTATCCAGTTGACCAGTTTGGACCTTATTGGAGAATCAACAAATACTCTCCGGAACTTGCCAAGGACGCGATGTCAGTTTGAGCAAATTTGCTACGGAGTATGCGACTAACAACTAAACCACTCGTTTCGCATATATTAGCTTATACTTTATGGTTAGTCTTTTCTTCAGGCGTAAGCTATGACAATATATATTTAATCAAAATCATACCATTACTCTTATAATCAATATACAATCCATAAGTTGCGTGTAGTCTCTGGTATAATGATAGTTCCACAAGTGTAATTTATAAATTCAAGCATATTGAGATTCCAAATAGGTTCCACCTAAAGGACAGGCTAACCAGAAAATATATTTTGGTGTATAAATTAAAATTGCCCGAAATTTACATGCGAGTGTCGAAGCGGTTAGAGTAACAGACTCTGTTTTAAATGTGCCCAAGTTCATATCATGTTCGCGGCAAATTCATGACGGCACATGAGGAGTTCTCAATAAGGATGAAACCAGTCTTCTAGATGAATTTCATTTCTTACCTGATGCAATAATAAGTTTACACTGACAATATACTTAAAATCAAAATCCTCCTATTAGATATTAAATCTTCATATATATGAAGAACTATTCTTGTTGGTCTTTTGGGCTCCTCGGTATACACGATGTTTCTGTTTAATTTCACAATTTTTCTACAAAATAAAAGGACATTGTAAGTCTAAAATTAATAACTGTATTGTAATATTATCATTGAATATCACAATTTCTGAAAAATACCCATGACAAAAACATAGGTAAAATTACATCCAGAATTCAGTTTCACCAGGCCGCACACAGTCAACATTAGTTATTTTAAGGTTAAGAACTTAAATAAACAAAAAAGTTTTCTATAAAATAAACTAAATTGACAGAACTGAAGATTACTCTAAAATTAGCATATTGAGAATTAAAAACGTGACTGTCACACTGAAAATATTGTTACGTACATGTATGAATAAAATGTTTTTAATAAAGCCTATGTAACGTGTACTTAGTATATATATATATATATATATATATATATATATATATATATATATATATATATATATATATAAATAGAACTAAATTCTTTTGATGGGATTTAACTCTAAATTATAATGGTAGGACAAAAGATTGCATTTGAGGACAAAGATAATAATAGAAACGATTTCTTTCGTATTGCGTTTCAGATCACGCTTTTTCACGGGTAATAAAGACAGTAAGGTTAGTATAGTGCAATGGAAAATAAATCGATTTAAGAAAAATTATTCAAGTGTTCAATTTTGCACGCGGTGTCTTGGTTAAAGTTATATGGTGCCTAATAACAAGAACCATAATCTTCTTGGCGATTTTTACTCCGTATAAAAATTAATTTTTATGTGATGAAACTATACGAACTATTAATATTAGAGTTTTGCATTCTCTCTTAAGCAATTAAACCCATTTTTCGGTTACCTTTCTATATTAGAGTAGGCAAAAATGAAGCACTGCCTATTTGAAGCTTTATTAATATATATGCATAACAAATTACGGATATATTTAACATAAAATCTTACTAAATTAATAACAAATTTGTTTGAATGACAAAACACGATTAAAAAGTATTTTTCCCGAGTTATATCAAATTAGATTTGTTTGAAACAAAGGTTAATCCAAATGCTACTTAACAAACTCAAGTCATTTTAGCGTCAGTGAAACAGGCAAGACCCCATGAATAGAGAAATTGCTTAGATTCTGATATATATTTAGGGCAAATTGAAACCTTTCTGGCTCGTAATAAAGCCTAAAGGTGTTAAGCAACACAAATACAAGCTGTAAAGCTTTGGAAATAATACTGGATAGGTTAATTTCATTTTTTAGCTTTAAAACAATCAATTGTGATTTTAGATGCTGAATGGGCGACAAAATTCACTAGATTCTAAAACAATAGGCAATTTAAATATGAACATATCAGAAACGTTTTAGTTAAATTAATAATTGTGCTGTAGATCTTTAAATGTGATTTAGGAAATGGAAAGTTTCTATTACCAGTATTTAATGTGAAAAATAATTTGTATTTAAAATTGTTTGTAAAAAAATTAAAGAAATTGTCTCCAACGTAGTAAGGCCAAATTTTTGGACGAGAATTTCTCTATTCGTTAATATACAAGATTGTTCCTAGTCTATTAATCGTCCTACTGACATTTAGGAACTATTACGCACATGTGCAGACGGCATTTGTTATTGAAAGAAAAAAACAGAATATTAAAATCATATATGGCTTCAGCTATTATTAATAAGCACACTGCAAGCTTATCGTCATAATTTTTCGTTCTGCTTTAGGAAAATAAAATTATTGCGCATAAATATTATTATAAAACCACGTAGATGAAGCCCTTTGTACAAATTATTCAATACAAGATTTCAACTACTATGTTGTGAAATGATAAGTTTTTGCTTTGAGCATGAATGATACTGTGTAGAAATAGAAATATTGTTTTATTTTTTGTTGAATTATTTATGGAATAAATAATTCACTTATGTCATATTAATTGTTGGTAATCAACTTTGATGTAACAATATCAGTGTGACAGGAAACTAAATCATTATATCGTTTACTTTGGATATAATAGAGAATGACTTCCGACTTTTAGACTGGATTGTAGCATTGAGATGTTTGTACTACATTTTCTTGCAACATGACAATTTTTTGTGGTCATTTTAAAAAATTAAGAACATTGTGCATTTTTGGTAAATAAATTAATTTTTTGAAATGTGTTTTCGGAGTGCCAGCTTCATATTTTCCAATGCCGCGTTTTGCGTACGTGGGTAGTAGCTTTGCAGAGACAGTTTCACAAAGATCCGATTGAGCACAATTTCCAATTTTGTTTTGTCTTCGATCGGGCTGAGTTTGTATTCGTCCCAATGGAAAGATGTGATAGAACCGCATTTCCATTGGGACGAATAAAAACTCAGCCCGATCGAAGACAAAACAAAATTGGAAATTGTGATCAATCGGATCTTTGTGAAACTGTCCGTGAAAAGCTATTACCCGCGTACGCAAAACGCAGCATTGGAAAATAAATTAATTCTTTTAGAACATTGGTTTTTTGTGTTATTGAACACACGGCCACTCAAGCGGAATTTTTTTTAGGAAAGTATGTTGTTCCATTTGTCTGATTTCAATGTTTCTTTCTAGCGTTAGCCTAACTCAAACACAAACAAAAAATAAATTATTATCTTGTATGCTAACATAACAATTAACTTTTAGTGGATAAAACACACAAGTCTTTTCTGTGCAATATTTAACGTGAGTTACGTCACGCGTACAACCTAACTTTACCTACAGTATTTTGCTAAATACCGATAGTCAATTTCTCATCATTTGTTGTGTTTAATTTCACAAATTAAGTAGCTTTAATTTTACAGTAATTTTCAATCTTTCAATCTTATTTTCTACAGACGTAGCATTTAACGTGATTATTAAATTAATAAGAGGAGATAGATATCTACATACGAAGCGTTATGGATAAACAAAATGCAGCAGGATATATGCAATAAGAAGAAATATATACAGGCACTGAACTCTAATTGGATTTAATGCACGCAATTGATTGGTTGTTACCTTTTTCTCTCCTCTCTCTACGTTTACGGTTATCTACTTTTTAGCCATTCAATTTATATATAAAAAGTTGTTCATTTGCAGATATTTGAGAAGAATTTGAGATAGAAGCGGTTTTTCATCTCATAAAATTTTCTTTTCTTTTCGCAATTAGAAAGGGTGCTATGAATTTCATCAAGGCTGGCATTCTAAGAGAATTAAATTTTTTAATATTAATAACAAATTTTGTCTAGTTTTCTGTGTTATCAGATTGAAATTTTTTAAAATTAAAATCTTAAATCTTGAACATAATCAACCAAAAAGAAATATTTATTGGAAAATTGGAAAAAGAACATTTTAGTCGTATATCTTTATGCTTAAAAGTACTCGCTATAATCAATTCGCTTGCTTATTTTTAGTCTGTATTATTTCACCAAGTTAGGTCATCGATATTGCATAAGAACTCATTCGAAACAATCACCAAATGATCAAATTAAAATATTGCAAATACCGTGTGGTTTGTGACTTATATGAAATGTAAGCCTATGAAATTTGAAAATTTATTTTTGGGTTTTTTTAGAAATTTTTGTTCGGACATTTATGGATTTGAAATTGAATTTGAGAAATATGTCGTATATAGAACTATGAAATTATTACAGAGCACGTATGCCATAAGCATTTAAAAAGAATCCATTTTTACCAAATCGAATATTTGATCGAGTTTATTTTGAACAACAAGTTGGATTAAATGCATACATTACGCAACAAATGAGAGGAAGTGGAAAACGCACATACTACGAAAAACACACACAAAAACACACAATCACAGATAATCCATTCATTTAGCGAAAGGTTAAGAAAGCTGCAAATAACAGTTTCCGCTGTGTGTAGAGAATTTCGTTTTTCTTTGCAAAACACCTTTACGTCCGCTTAAATTGGAGTGTGTTCAATTGGTGCTAAAGTGTTCTCCCCAACCCAGCTGTGGTTTGTTTGTAATGCTCTTAAATTAGATTATGAAAGTAATTAGAATGTCTGGCCTGCATGTTGCACTGAGCAGCTATGGCATTTGTAAAAATAAACTATGCTGTAATAATCGATTGGCGGTAGCATATCCTTTGCATTTATGTCTTACAGGTGTTTTGTTGAATGAACTGCATAATTTAGATATGAGGTCGTACTTTTTATTTGAGAGTAAATATTTATGATATATATATATATATATATATATATATATATATATATATATATATATATAAATATATGATTAAAAGTCAACTGATATGTATAATCTTTGTGTTGGATTCGGCGTAGTTGCTCTTCATTTCTTTGTTCATACATAAAATTTGCATCAACAAACTTTTCGTGAGTACCCGCTTTATAGAAAACAATAATTTTGAGCACTGCCAGTTATTAGAATTACGACACGACAGAACGGAATTTCCCTACATTGTAAAATAAAATGTGTATCAGATTTCTATTTAGAACTTAAAAGAGCATTGTGCATCTGGATGTACTATCCAGTCCATGTAAAAATTTCTGCATATTTTCACTTTTCGACCATCATCTTCCGGTCTCAATGAAAGTCAATGCGACAGACTGAATGTTTTTTACTCACAAGTAAATTGTATATGATGGTCCGAGCTGATAAGATCTCAACGAATATCATTCACTTCTACATATTTATTTATGAGTAGAAAGTATCATCGTCATATATCAGACACCTATTGCAGTATTCTTTTGTTGCAGTTTTAGTGTCTCCAGATAGAACATGTAGACATCAGTTAATTGATTCCCCAATGGAGTGCCAATTGCTGCTCCAGCGCCACGCATTATACGTTGGTCCACGGAAGTGAGTTGAACATAATTAGTAAAGACTTTGAGGCGAAGTTTTTAATTATTTATAGGTAAGTGGAATAATGGATGGTTACTACAGATGAACTCACAAAGGAAATCGATGGATTTGACAACCTATTATCAAAATACTAAGTTGACATTGCGCAATTTTTCTATATCAAAATTTTCGTGAACAAAATGCTTAATTCTGCTTATTATTGTACTTATGCATACTTATATAGCCTAGAAATGCTGCCTTTATTCAACGCTCACAGGCAACACAAATACATTTACTATAATTAAGGTTGCGTACATGGTGTAAACACCTGACGCATTAAGTACTTTAATTTTGTTAGTACAAATTAATAATTGTATAGTGTAGAAAAGGCAATTCATCCAGTAGACCGGTTTCGTCCTTATTGGGATCTCATCAGGTACTGGCCAGAATTTGCCGCGGACAGGGCTCAAACCTGGGAATCTGGTGCTCTAGTCACTTAGACACCCCGCCACACACTAAACACAATTTTCTGTCCTCAAATAACAAATGCGCGTTTATCAAAAATACATTTTATTATTTAAATAAATTTTCTGACTTGATATAAACATCAATCCAGTTGAAGAGCATAGGAGATGCATTAACAATCTTAGGATTTGGCGAGTTTCGAACTTTCGAGCGCATCCTTATTGTATGATGGCAAATCGACCAACGGGGATGAAACCGCAATGCATATCAAGACATCTTAAACCATAGAGACGTTTCCTACTGTAATAGTCTCGCATAAATTGAACTTAAATGTTATTACGGTTACGCTGTTTCTATGTGGTCTTGAGCAAAACTTTTACTGCGTCAATTATAAAATTATTTTAATTAAGTTATTATTGATTGCGCGTTAATGATTAATAGCAAAATTTATCGCAATTGGAATGGAAATTCTTTTGCAACTGCGAGAATAGGTTACGCACTGAACTCCAATGCACAGAAATGAAATCAAATATTGAATTATATTTTAAAGATTGGTATGCATAAAGTACAGATACTGTGCCAGGCCGGTATTCGTGCCAAACAACTCAGGCATACGGCATTTTTATAAAATATTTTACTGAAATTTTAAGAAAAATTGATTTTGAATCATAGAGGGTTTGAAAATATTTTCTAACATACAACTATCTTTCTCATGTGTGTTAAAAGCGGACATTAAAAAATCTTTTTTAATATCCATTATGGTATATAATTTGAATAACTTTAAAACGATTGAAAAGAACAAATTTCAATTTATAGAAGGAGAATAAATAATATATATCAATAACAATAACTGCTTATCTAGTATCCTAATTTTATTATTCCCAGCGGCAAACATTCGACCTTTTGCATAGTACATTGATGACAAACTTGAACATTTAATATTAATATATTCTTGGAAGCAATATTCATACATAAACACAATAGTATACAAAACATGCCCTACCATGTAACAACATTTTTCCTATTTAAATAGAATGAGACATTAAAAAAACATCACATTTGGTGTAGTATCTTAATCGTGTGTCATGGCCAATTCTAATGAGAATACAAATTTTTAGGAAGCTAATACTATATTTTTGATATCACAACTGCACAAAACAGATTTTTATTATGATGTCTAAAATCAAACGATAGAATAAGCGTCGTTTGATACTAAAGTAGTATAAATATTTAAGGTTCGAACCAAAAATACCCATGGGTTTCTAATTCGTGACTTTGCTTCAATGATTAATTTAAAATGTGGCTTAAATCCTAGCGTTAGACAATGCTCTTTTGCCAGATATAAGCTAAAAAGTACCATAAATTAAATTAATTACTTAAAATGATCTCATATTTACTTCTACAAATATCTAAATCATTTCATATGTCTAACGCATAGAAAAAGTATCGAGAATTCGTCAGTAGCTAGTAGGCTGAACATCCCATTATTAATGAAAATGAATTTTTGAAATTTTGGCAAATTCTTCGGATACTATGTTTCCCTCAACGATTTGCCAACTCAGTTTAAATTACTAATTCGTATAGGAACGGTAAATACAGTATAGTTTGTTAATAAAATTCTTTCGTCAATGGACTAAATTTGGTACGAATAAATTCGGTCAAAACCTATAAAAACGGGATGCCTGTTCTGTGAATAATACAAGAATTCATCATTTGTAAAATCTTTCACGTACAACTTTCAACTCAGCCAATTTTTATGCATTTCAATTTTGAATTGAAAAATAAAGCACCTAAGGAACTAATATAGAACACGCTTAAAAGTGGTCATGTTTTTGTCACGGGAACACAACTCAACTAAAATATTTAGTATATTCTTTAATCATTTTTGGAAAGCAAATGCAATAAAGTAGGATTAAACAAATATTTTATGCAACAAAAAGCAGAAATTCAAACCTTACATGATGAGGCGGGCATAAATGCGCACTTACACACACAAACTTTTCCACAGGTAGTATTCCAACAAGGCATGAACTTCTGTTTATTTAACTGAGGATTAACAATGTTGAATACAACAATCTCCGCAGTGAGTATTTATTTTTATTTTTTAACTCTGAAGAACACTTGGAATCCCGTATGATTTAAAATTTGATTTTCATAAACAATGTATATTTATTTTTTTTGTGTGTGGGGCTTAGTAGCTATTAAACTTTAATTCAGTACAATTATATTCCATCAATAATATGAGAATATTTCATAAATACGGAAACCGTCCAGTAATTCAGGTGGATTTTGCGGTAACAAATGAATTACGTACAACTGAGGGAGTTGTGTACAACTTCCTTAATTGTCAGCAAAATGAACGAAAAAGCTTGTGTGCGTATGCATGCCTTAGCATTCACCTTCATTCTTCCTGTTTATTGTTATATAATGCGTGTGTTGAATCCAACTTTATTTCTCTTGCTTTCCGTAAAGGAATTCATAAAAATACCAGATTTTGTGGTCGAGATTTTCTCTCTAAAGAATTCTGCATTTCTCAACTGTGTTTATGCACCTGGTTTAAACAAGAGTTTGAATTTCAGGACGATTCTTTTTCCATTAAAAATGCATAAAAATTACTGAATTTAAATTTATACACAATCTTAACCACCGTGGGCCTCCTTCGCATAGTTGTGAGGAAAATTTTCTATTCGTCATGCATTGTAAATAATTATTTTAATTAAAGATTTTGACAACCGATTCCGTAGAGTTTTGACAAAAGTAACCGAGAATATGTTAAGACGATTAACAGAAATGCGAAAGAAACTCAAAACCTGATGCTCAATAATATGAACAACGATTTCTCAGTGTCAGAATCTTGTATCATTATCCTTCATCCACGCGAGTATTTAGCGTTCCAGATTATTGTTAAATGTCAGTTTATTAAAACCGTCCACAGAGGAACAAAGAAATTTTACAAAAACTTATTTGGTAAAGAGTAAGATTCAAGCACATTACCAGCGAATCCTGACGCAATCACTTTCAACTTTACGAGTTTGACCCTATCAGGTAAACTGAAATGTCTTATCGCTTGGATCAAAATTCTATATTCTTCCAAACGATAATAACCAGACGACAAAGACGAAATGTCGCACTTGGAAATTCTTAAGAAGATGTCACGTCATGAATTCCACTAGGAGAATAATTTTGCTTCCTATTGAAGATGACTATTTGTTGCCTTTGATCGTTTTAAAGTTAGACTCAAGCAATCCAAATTTATAAAGATGGAGCATATAGAAGTACTCAGTGAATAGCGACACATCAAGGAAATTTGACTAATGAAGCCCGACAAAAGATAAGGTATTGCTCTTATAATGCAAAATGAATATTTTAATTTACTGAGCAATGCTTTTATTGATAAACAGAAATTTAAACCATGCTAAGAATGTAAAGACAGATAGGAAACCAAGAATGATTTAATATGGCGTGCAATTAAAATTAACTATGAATCATTTCAACAAAGAACAGACGCGAATTATTATCAAATATATGACGTAATACGTCATTTCATGCAGGTAAAACCAGTTGACATACGCGTGACTAGAAGGTACAGCTTGCCGAAGGTGTACAACTTAGCTTGAACGAGGAACTTTCCTTCTTCAATAATGTTACTCAACACTACACAACACTACCTGGCGGGAGAACTAAGCATTATCCTACAACCAGTAATTGTTGAAATGTCAAACGTTTGTGTTTGCAACAACTTTTAATTTGTAAATAAAATAAAACAGTAAAATATCAGTAGTAGAATAATGATTTAGATGCGTCCAGAGAGAACATTTGGATATCAGCTAGAAGACTACCCAAATGACTGCCCATTAATAGTCTTTCGACTTCCGTGAAATTTTAACCATTAAATGTGAACTGTACATCTTAGGTGAACCAACTGAGTAAAATATTCGGAAGACTTGTTTGTATGCTGATTGTTATTGGGTTACTTTTGATAAACGTGTAGAGGAAATGGATGGTTTTGTCAACAAAGTGGCTTGGAAATGGATTTCTGACAAAGAAAGATTTATTTCTATGTCAGAAATCCATTTCCAAGCCACTTTGTTGACAAAACCATCCATTTCCTCTACACGTTTATCAAAAGTAACCCAATAACAATCAGCATACAAACAAGTCTTCCGAATATTTTCCTCAGTTGGTTCACCTAAGATGTAAAGTTCACATTTAATGGTTAAAATTTCACGGAAGTCGAAAGACTATTAATGGGCAGTCATTTGGGTAGTCTTCTAGCTGATATCCAAATGTTCTCTCTGGACGCATCAAATCTACACCCTGTAATGTAATACTGCCATACATGCCTAAAGTATGTTAATGACACATTCATAATAATAAATTATTACAGCGAAACGAATAGCACGCTCAGTATAACGCAAATGATCATATTGACGACAGTCTAAAGAGGAAAATATTTCGAAAGCAGGCATGGACTGGACGATACATCTATTACCACAGCGTCGGCCGAAATTACCAAAAGGCAATCTGCTTCACAATTTATTCTACAGATTAAAGAAAATATGTTCTAATTAATTCCAATGTCATGATCTGGCGATGACGAAAAATGCTTTATAAGAATACGGGAACAACGAAAAGTTATGTGGAAACGAACATGATGCACATGCAATGGCATAAAGTAAGAAAGCCGCATAAAAAAACAACGATGTCTACGTCAGTTTAATCTTTTAAGTGGACACATCATCCGATGTTATAACTCGAACAATTATTTAAAAAAAAACTTTTCGCATTATGTATTAGGTGCCACGCAACTAGAAACAAATTTGTTCAAATATGAACAAAACGATAAGACAGGTTTCCTTCGAAGTAAAAAACCAAAAAAGAATTACGCACGGCAGAGGCTGTTGTATGCAAAATAACTTCGTATACAATTAGATAATAAACTGTGGAAATTTTTATGTATGATCGCTCGACGTTGCGTGCCTTAGCATGTTTTCTTTGTTTCCTATTCGTAAGTGTATAAATGTGTTGAATTCAGCCTTATCCTTCTTGTCCTGCACAAGGATGAATATAAAATTGACAGGATTTTAATGTCGAATTTAACTACGGCTAATTGAAAATGACCCAATTTTATGAATGCGTTACAAATCTGCATTATGAAAAGTTATGTTTCCATGCATTATTTATCTTTGAATTTAATTTAAAATTTGGTTTCATTGAATGGTGTTACGTAACGTTGTTGAGCATTCAGTTGGCTGAAAACGCGCGCTTCAATGAAACTATTTATTTAAAAAACGGACATGTTATTCTGATCTCACGGTAAACTCAACAAACCGATAAACAGCAAGGTTTTGCGTTACCCTTCTTATCTAAACGGAATTAGATTCGCGCCAATAACTACCATCCAACTGGCACATAAGTCAATTTAAAATTTGGGATCATGTTGTTAGGGCAGCTAAACATGTTGAGCAGTTATTTTTCATTGGAAAACAGACAGATTTGCTGCGGTTAGTTAGATGGGCTCCATCTAAATGAAAAGCTAACCAGTAAGTATATAACGGAAAATTGAGTTTAACGAATGGCAGGATGCCCCAGGGTTTTGAGCAACAAATTCCGAATCAGGTGTTTCCAGGTTAGAGCTCTGTCGTAAAAAACATTGGACAGTGCGTAATTAACTCCCAATAAGGACGAAATCGGTCTGCTGGATGAATTTTCTTTCTACTGATTAATCTATGCATATAATTATACGGGTGTTTATATCAAGATCGCAAACTTATATTTAAGTAAATGTTAGCACCACCCGCGAAACCAATACTCATTTACTTATTAATTCTTGGCAAATTCGGCTGATCGCATGTTTCTCATTTTGAATATGATAAAAAATTTCTCATTTTTATTATTATTCAATTTAATGGACGGTGATTATGTGTATTCCATCAATAAAGAAGCACCATATTTAGACTTATTAAAACAGTCCTAAACTTGTGGTAGTATATCTATAACTAAGAAGCTAAAAAATGAACTTGAAGAAGAGCGTGGTTACAAAATGCTCACTTCGGTATAGTTCAAATCTATAATTGAATGACAGCTGTTTGGACTAAAATTTAAAAAAAAATAATTCAGTAGCAACTACGGCGCTATTCTTAATGCATATGCACTGACTGTTACACGTTTAAATAATTACATCACTCCATTATTGAAATATTAAAGTGCTATGTTTATTCAAATTATTTGAGCTGGATATGCCAATCCTTAGACACTAAGCAAGTTAAATTATCATACTTATGCCAAAAGTATATCAACATCACGCAAAAAGTACTTTCAACTGTATGACATGTAAAATACTGGGCAAGATTAAAAACGCTCTAATATTTCTTAAACTCTCCAGATTGAAATAACATGACTTTAATTTTCTTGAACATGAGTTAAATTTCTTTTATGCCTTAATTTGTAAAGGCCATTATCAAATCTCAATAATTTACCTGATTTTCGGATTGCGTACCGAATTGTATGAATCCACTGTCATCATGATTTTCCCATATATTTCGATATCCAGGTACGGATATCTTTTTCAATCGAACGCACATCACCCACTAAGTTGACAATAAGTATTTCAACTAATGGTCAAATTAGTGGGGATGTGCGTTCCATTGAAAAAGATATCCGTACCTGGATATCGAAATATATATGGGGAAATCATTATGATATTGGATTAAAAAAATTCGGTACGCAATCCGAAAATCAGGTAAATAATCTATTCCCTGTCGCGCAACATGTTTCTTTTAAATCTTACTAATGTTTCTGTATTTATAGATTTTTATATTTTATGTTTTAAACTATTATTAATGAGACCTTTAAATTCCACGGACAAACTTATACAATATGCAGTGAAATTGTGCATGGAAATTTTTCCTTCTAACGAAATTTGAAAATTATGGAATTTTATCCGATATCATTTGGACATTTTGATAGAATAGAATTTTCTTAATAAACTCAATAATTTAATATCTACTACCTTGGTATAGAATTCATTCAAACAATTTCTAAAGTCGCGTCATTTAATAACGCAGAGTGAAGAATTGGTCACAGTTTCCGGAAAAGAGAAGTTTTGATATAGAATTTCAAATACCAAAATCTTAATTCAAAATACCGAATTGTCGCTAAACTTGGCGAGAATCTGCGTCGTTCTATGCTATTCATGACGTTGAAACTTTACGTAGGCAGTAGATGCGTGTTGATAAATTCTAGACCTCTTACTTCCCATCAGTTTCTATCCATTAAATGCAATCTACTTGTAACTTGTTCTGATGAACGTGATACGAGACCTTCCAGTTGAATGACAGGTTTCGAAAATCTTGTAACATTGTGTTCAATTGGACAGTGCAACTCCATATTCCCACCAATTTATAAACATTTAATTTCAAGTGCTAATGTTCCGGTTTCAAATGAATAAATTGCAAAGCTTAATTTTAAAGTAAATACACGTGACAAGCAACAAACAGAACTGAAATTAAAAGCAAGGGCTAATAATATAGTGAAGGCGAGGGTCATGTTTCTTGCCTGGAGCTTCATATTTACCTGTCCGAATAAAAAGGCGCTTCAAATAACGTATAATTAGTACACTTAACACTAGTAGTCAAATAGATTCAGAGCCAATTAAAAGTATTTATATTCAGAAAGAATTATAAACGTATAATTTTGCAACTACCTTTTTCCATTTAGACCAGGTCGTTTGAAGGATTCTTTATAATTTATATATATATATATATATATATATATATATATATATATATATATATAGATATATATATATATACACACCCCATATATATATATATATATATATATATATATATATATATATATATATGAAGTCCATAGAATTTGAGTATTACAATAAGAATGCTTAAGAGAAAATTATTGAACATCGTGAGTACATGTTTTTACAAATAAGCAACCAATTAGATTATTCTTTAAATCAAGTTTACGAGCTCGAATAAAACACCGATCCCATGGTGTTTAACCAGTTGTCGAAACAACTATCGCCAGTGACACGCACTGACGTGTTTCGTCCTTCCATGATCATTATCAGAGTAGTAAATCAAACTGACTTACAATTTGCATTTTCCGTCTTATACTGGTGATGATTATGGAAGGTTTAAACGTGTGAGTGGGTGCCACTGGTGGTAGTTTTGCTATGGTGTTTAACGACTGGTTGAATACAATGGAATTTGTCTTTAATTCAAATAATTGTTACCACCACCCGCGCAATCATTGATTGTTTAATTATTTTATTGACTGCTTTACTGCGCAGATTAATTACTTTATTTACAAAATTTATAAAATTCGTATTGTTTAATTGAATGGGATCTAGTCTGAATTTAAACTATATTTGCACTTATCTTTATCATATATTCGACAAATTTAAATGTAATAAGTGTTGAATTTTGAATGCGTATGGCTCTGGGTTTGTGTCCAGATGGTGTTGACTCACATTGTATGACAAATTAATCCTTGAAATCTCGAAACTAATGATGTTTTTATTTGAGGAAAGGTATTTATGATGTTAAATATACACAAAATAACCTTTCAACGGGAAAACAATCAAAGTTTTTCTGAGTATTTAATGATCTTTATCCAAGCAATAATATATATATGTATGTATAACATGGAAACTTTGATTTAAATGCTGTGTAAAGCAAATAAATTTACAATTGTTATATACTGAAAATTGCGGAGACCTAACATATTTGTAGTTTTGTTTTACAAGTTGCGCAACTTGTAACATATTAGTTCAAATACAAAGATAAAATAAAGTTAAATACCATTATTAAACAAATGTCTTCTTTCGAATAAAGGACAAATAGAGATATTATATACATTTTATATATTTGTCCGAAGACAATTCGAATTTTCTGTAAATTAGAATTTCAACGAAGCAGACGAATTGTGATTTATTATTGTAAAATTTTGCTCGAATGTTGCACTTGCATTATCATCTATTTTCTAAAATCTATAATTTATCACAATATAACAGCTTTGGTCTAAGTTTTAAGCAATTAATTAGGTGCAATGCACCAAGGTAGCCGTATGTGACTTTTAGGAATGACTATTTTTCAACCTATTTAGCCGCCATTGAGTACAAAACTAATGTACGCATTCATGACTTTCGTTCATGCTGACGTTGCTTTCTGTTCCTGTTTGAGCTAATTTGTGACTAGGTAAACAATATCAATTACACAATGGCGTTTATAATATTTCACCGCAACAAACGGTACCTAGTTGGTATACAGTTGATTTAATGATGTCATAATTATAATGAAAAGTAAAAACTAATGTCGATCAATGCCAGAGTTTATGTATTTGCTGGAGAAAAAGTTGTTCAGAAGTATTTATAATTATAACTTTATGTGAAATATAGCATATAATAAAACCTATCATGTTCGTACTATGTACCGACTGGGCAAGTATAGTGTTAGTATCATACATCAACATCGTATACCCTAATGCTGTAATCATTATATATATATATATATATATATATATATATATATATATATATATATATATATAGATATATATATACCACAGGACAAAATTTCGTTCACTGGCAAGAATAAAGCTTAATAATAAAAATGTCTGCTCCACTAGGCTTTTCTTGTTTTAAATTACGTTAATTCTTTCCCGCAGATGTTTAAAAGAAGCACGTCTCTAAGAGGAATCTAATGATTTTATCGTGATTTTCGAGAAAACTTGCTGTGCTCTCGCATCCCAGTCGAGTATTGGCGTTAGTAAAAGCCATCAAAAAATAAATTGAATTAGTATAGTAAATTCACATAGCA
Source organism: Eudiplozoon nipponicum (assembly GCA_029291075.1). Lineage (NCBI taxonomy): Eukaryota > Metazoa > Platyhelminthes > Monogenea > Mazocraeidea > Diplozoidae > Eudiplozoon > Eudiplozoon nipponicum. The sequence continues at coordinate 90,479 of JAQBSW010000735.1, read as the reverse complement.
ATATATATAAAAATTTATATGCAACTAAATAAATGATTATTGTCATAATTGTGCTCGTATCTCTAAAAGAAGAAATCTATACAACCAAATTTATAAGATCTGTAGACTAGTCTACTTACAAAAATATAGAAAATTCATTAAATAATTTCAACTAAACAAAATATGGCTTGAGATGTGGCAATATAAAATTCCAACCTGATGAACGGCGAGTCCGTCTGATCATACCGGAAAGGCCATCTTAAACTTAACAACTACTAGAGTAAAGAAATAGTTGCTCATTATACACAGAAATTGTATCTATCGTTCAACTTTGTCGCAAGAAGTCATGGCTGATATTGGCAGCATTAGAATTATGGAACCGGAATCACATTCTCGCCATAATTCTCATTTGGGACTACTTTATGCTTTATTTTTTCCTTTGGATGGTTAAGTTTTGTTATCCTTAAGATTTAACTTCTTCATCGTGTTAGCAGCTTTATTGGAGCGCATTATATAAGGGATTGATATCCATATCAGTATATATATATATATATATATATATATATATATATATATATATATATATATAAAGAATGCTTTATTTTAACCTTTATTTCGAAAATAACAGGAATGAACATTTTAAAAAATAACAAATGTAATTAACTTTCTTGTATACCTGGAGAAATGTGCCTGTTCTGAGTTTAGCATAATTTAGATAATTATATTTAATATTGCCTGATAATAAGCAAACCCAAAATATTTACCCAGTGTAAAATGATAGATGTTTGTAACTAAAACAACCACTAGAATAAACGTCATATTGATGTGGAAAAAATGCGTAAAAATATTACTCAATTAGTATCTGCAAACAATGGCATCATTGTAAAAACCAAACGCAAGTTAATTTAAATAAAATATGATCCATCCTTTATTGTGAATAGTATTCCACATGAGTTTGTTGAAAATCTTTCAATGCGATGCATCATTTTGAATACAATTACCTGAGGTTGCCTAGGCAGATATCCTTTGTCTCACCATTGGCACAGAATCATGAAAAACGGGAGAGACAGTGAGATTTTCATTTACGATAACAGAAATTTGATTATTGACATTGTAACTCATTAGACAAATAATCCATTTATTTCAGGCAGCTGTTCTGCAGAATACAATATATTACGTGCATTTATTAGGAAAATTTAACCAATGCATACAAATTCTTAATAATAAAAGTATAAATGTATTATTTTGCCATCTTACATTGTAGATATAAAGCATCTGTAAAAATCATGTTTCCCTAGTTAATCAATGACAATAGGACCGAATTCATTATCTCTGCTGGTTGCGGAAAGCTGCGTTGCCTTCTGTAACACTGTTATATGTCATATGGCCAATAAGGAGCTTCGTTTCTGTGCAAAATGCGGCACGGAATGTGACGAGATGTAAGGTAGACGTGACGATCACCAGGACTACACAACCTTACGTGCCATGCAGCAGCAACTGTATATTTTCTCACACAACCTGACCATGCGCTAGTACCAAACGGAAAAAGATTGAATTGCGTAATTTATAGCTTTGCATAGGCTTAGGCAATCAGACTAAAATACGGTATATTACAAATTAATTAAACAGAAATTGATTGTGCGAGTGGTGGTAACAATTCTTTAAATCAAGTTTGCGAGCTTGAAGTAAACATGAATCCCATTGTATTTAAACCTGTCGTCGAACAACTTAACAAAACTACCGCCAGCCGCAACGTACTGACGCGTTTCGACCTACCATGATTATGATCAGAGTAAGACGGCAAACAGACTATCGTGAATCAAACCGCATTGCATAAATAAGGAAATCAAATTTAAATATGCGGCTCTCACCTCTAGCAGTCTCGCATAAATTCAATTTAACTGGAAATGTCGGATGCCCAATTTCTATGCTGTCAAGAACATTAAATGTTTGTAGCTTTCGCAACATATACATATATGGGCAAAACAATTTAACAATAAATGATTGCGCGGGTGGTGTTAACAATTCTTTAAATCAAGTTTGCGAGCTTTAAGAAACACTAATCCCATTGTATTTAACCAGTCGTCGAACAACATCGAACAATAACGTACTTAGTAACAAATTAGGTCTGTTTGCCGTCGTACTCTGATGATGATCATGGAAGGTCGAAACGCGTCAGTGCGTTGCGGCTGGCGGTAGTTTTGTTATGTAAATGTTCAAATCCGAGTTTTGGCATTTTGATGAAGAAAACGTGCTAGAAAAGTATGGTGGATTTACTTCCAAACCATGGCCAAGTACAGGAATAAGATAATCTCTCTTCCTTGCTAAGCAGAATTCTAAACATTGTTGTAAAAAGCTTTATTTTTGTGGCCCTTTTTTAATAATTTTCTTGGTGTACTCGCAATCTGTTCTTGTCTAGTCCTTTCTGAATTTTATTTCGAATTATTTTGTCACAAGTCTGCTATGCTCTTTTGGATTAACTTAATTGCGACAAACACGCTTCTACCGAGCGGAAAATGTCCAAGCTTTTGACGCATGCCAGCTGCTGAATCAGATAGCTGAGAGTACAAACAGTATTTGTGCAAACAAGCGTTAAATGTCAATAGTTAAAACGAATTATTTGCGAAAACTGTCTCTACTCTTTGTTGACAATAAAACAGACAGTTTCCGGTTGATATATGCTCGCGTAAATGCTTAAAAGTATAGGATCGTCCTGCTGTATTTGCTAAACTATTGCAATTATAGAAAAATGCATTCGTAAATGGCTTACATGGCTAAAGTTAACGCGAGTTGGAACACGAATTGTGTAGAGTAATACTTGTTAAATTTTTTTTCAACTTCAGACACTATCAAATTGAGAGGGCAATGGGAACGCAATAAATACTTTCAGCACTCCTGATAGCATAACGCATTTAGATCCAAGTCTGATGAAAATTTGAAATCAAAATAATCATTTGCGAAATAAATTAGTAGAATGTTTCCTCCTGTCTAATCATGAGTTGTGATGGGACGCGAGCTTTCACTAATAATAAAAACGAATATACCTGTTTTGGACTAAACTTCATTATAATGCGCAATAATTTTACCCTCCATGTTTCCGAAAAAGGGTGCTTCTGATCGCTCGAATACTATATATATATATATATATATATATATATATATATATATATATATATATATATATATATATATATAATGAGGCCCTTATCTTGGTTTATATTATTTTAATGGAAGTATTACGATGCATTTATGCATTATGTGTGCCTTCAAGAATTTCTCAATATTAATAATTTGTACTTTGACGAAACTCTTCACTTTCCTTATAATCATATTGATGCTTCAATTTTCTGGTATTTAACTCAACCAGAACGCAGCGATAGATTGTACCAAACCGCATTCTTGATAATTTCGTCCGGTGGGAGAAAGGACAATGCCAGTAGCACGGCATACCTACTGTTTCCAGTTGCTCTATAAATAACAATGAAACTGCCATTATGATTATCTTCATCGATAACAAGATATTAAAGATAGACTATGCTGCATGCTGTATTTCCAGCATTTATGCTAGTGAAATACGTCGAAATGCTCATAAACATTCTGCGAAATCAGAAAATATGTATCAAAAGCATATGTGAATCTAATTAAGAAATGAGCGTAAGAACGAGGTGGGAAAAGCCTGTCTAATACCACTTCATTCGCCTTAACCACAGTCCGTCAAACAAATTTGGTATTCAGCCATTAACTAAGCCATAACCACCAATGTGGCTGTTTAATTATGCATTAGGTGTTGCGTGCCTAGTAACAAATTATTTCAACTATGACCAAAAGTATAAACCAAAGGCAGCATAAACGGAAAGTGTAACCTTAAGCACATTCAGTTCGTGCTTCCTGGCGACTCATCCGTAGGAACCGATAATCCGCCCTTTACACACTATACATTTGGGTGGGGAATTTTGGAAAAAAGGCTGTTCAGTGTATATTATACATACATATTTATTCAATAGGAATTTAATATTAAGAATTTGATTGAATTTACACTCCCAGTGAAAATCAGACAATGTACTATATACCAAGGCAATTCATTCAGTAGAGAGGTTTCTTCCTTTTAGGAAACACATGAAGCACTGTCCAGAATTTTCTGCGGACGGGACTCCTACCGGAGCACATTTGCTTTGTAGTCTGTGATTCTATCCACTACATCAAATGTGTCGCATAATGCGTACATTTTGAAGTCATATATCAAGTTATGAATTTTGGTAAGCCTTTCCTGTAGTGGGATCCTACTTGGAATCTTTCAGAACTTGGCAATAGTACTAGACACCTCGGATCACGCCTTATAAACCTGATTTAATGCCATTTTTGGAATTTAAATTCAATTGAAGTCGAATAGCAGAAATGAGATTAAAATTGTCTGTATAAATTAAAATTTTCACCAATTGGCCAAGCCAATTTATTCAGTAGAACGGTTTCGTCCTTATTGGTAACTCATCATGTATTTCCCCGAATTTGCCACGTACGGGATTCGAACTGGGACTCATTTACTCTCGTGTCTGGCACACTAGAAACTGTATCACCCGTGCTTAAAAAACAGGCCACTTTTTTAATACACAAAATCTTGATACTTCGTTAGTCTTTCCTTCAGTTGGAGCCTATTAGTAATCACTTATCAACTGAAGTTCTATTAAGCTATCCATGATCGGTAATTCAAGAACGGTCGCCATGACTCTTTTGGACGTCATGTCCGACTGAAACATAATAAAAGTATTTTTTATATAGTTTTGTTGGTATAAACAAAACAGTGCACCTGGTAGCAAAAGCAATTCATCCGATAGGACGATTTTGTTCTTATTAGGAACTCGTCAATTATTGTCGTCTTTTCCATGGACAGGGTTACATGCGGTAGAAAGTAGATTCCGTGTCTAGCACATTTTTATTAGGCCAACCTGCCGCAGGCAACTTAAAATTAAAAATCATAAACCAATTGATGATTTTTGGTTAGCTTATCATTCATGTCGATTCCATTAGGAATAAGAACACAACCGCTAACTGAAGCAATGTATGGGCTATAATTACTATATATATATATATATATATATATATATATAAATATATATATATATATATTCTTATAGATTAGGAAAACAACAATAATAACAAAGTGGATAAAGGCCATTTATTTCGTGAATACTAATCATCTCTTATACAATCATACATATTTATACATTTTGGGTTGTCAATTGGTTATGTTATCGGTGACAAATCTGACTCGTTATTACTGCTGTTTCTTGTTTTGACTAGTAGGTGAGTGTGTATGCGTTTGTGTTTGTGTTGTGTATGTGTGTTTGCATGTAAAGGTCATTCTCGCAGTATTGCGAAGTGATGTCTGAGATCTTGTCATTATTGTTTTGATAACTTGAGAGTTAGCCATTTGTGCAAATTGTTCACTGTTATCTATACAAGTGCTATTTTTCCCAGTATAGTTGATCGTTTCACCCCGCTGCGCAAGGGTGCTATTTTCGCTTGGTAACAACGCTAATGTTGATTGTCGTGTTAAACGCTCACACTGTTTGGAGACTTCTGTCATCTGTAAGATGACATACATATAAATATATATATCAATAACGTAGGCAATATGTCCGACGAGGTGAGAATACGGATCGCGAAAGCTAGAGTAGCTTTCTCGAACCTTCGTCATTTATGGAGAAACGCGAATATTTCACTTTGCCTTAAAGTTCGTGTTTACAATGCATCTGTACGCGCAGTCTTACTATACGCTAGTGAAACTTGGCCTCTTAGAGTTGATGATCTGAGACGCTTACAGGCATTCGATCATCGTTGTTTGAGGAGTATAGCACATGTTGGTTACCAACAACGAATAACTAACGTTGACATCCGTAGACGTATTTTTGGATCTGACAATAAGTGCTCGTCTTTAGAAAAGCAAATAAGGCTCCATCAACTTCGTTGGCTCGGTCACGTTTTGCGTATGCCCTCATTCCGATTGCCCAATAGAGCTCTGTTCTCTCATCCAGCACCAAATTGGCGTAAGAAACAAGGTGGGCAGATTTTGACATGGCAGAAACAATTAAAGTCACTTACATCCAAATTGGGTAGTATAGGATCCACTCGTCTGCCGGGATGGGGTCCTCGTGCACATCACAGTTCTTGGTTAGAAACCCTTAGCGATATGGCAGCGAATCGAGCTCAGTGGCGATCTTGTTGCAGATGTATAGTAGAATCATCTTCGTAACTTTCTTTTCTTAGTAGGGCAAAGTTAGCTGCGAGGTTCGGTTTGTTTATGACGTGATACGGTGAAATCCGCAAGGAAGCTGTGTTGCTGATGTCGCCTTGCCCGAATGCTAACTAGGCCATAATGGTGTTGTGGAGAGGTTTAGTTTGCCTCATTTCTGTGAGTTATCCTGATAAATTTACTCATAGTAGCAAGGTTTTCCTTCTCTCTCTACCCCTCTCCCTCTCTCGTAAATCTCAATAATAATTTATCTAAATTCACTTATATACTTTTTTTTCACTCCTTATGGTTATATGGCATTGAAACATTAGTCACTTGACTTTTGTGTGGCTGGAAATGATGATGATGATGATATATATATATATATATATATATATATATATATATATATAGTTGGACATAAGAAAGAATATATATATATATATATATATATATATATAATCGAAATCCTTTCATTATATTTCAATTGAATGTAACTTTATTAATTGGCATGATATCTGTCCTAAAACGAAAAACAGGGGTGGTCAAATAGAACATCAGGCCTTAAGAGATTCCAAATAGTTTTCACCTGAACGCAACGCTAACCAAACTCATAAGTTGGTATACGGCTCAAAAGCTTATGCGGTATGCACATGGGTGCCTGAATGTATCAAACTCCAGACTAGGAAATAAATGTTACACTATTTGAGCTTTCGTCGCAATTCATGCAGAGTTCTTGACGATTTCCCGACAAGAAGGAAAACGGTATATTAAATGATTTAGACGAACATTGGTTGACACAATATGCATAAATATATACATGTACAATGGCCGCCGTTACGTACACTTTGCAAAGGACTTCTTTGTGGACGTTTTATTTCCAAATAAATTTATTTTTAGTGTGACAGCTATGTTTATTTAGGGATCATAATGTTAAGTAAGAAATAGTCTTTATTTTTTTAATAGTGCAATTTTTATAGAACATTGATTTTTCGTTTTTTTTAAATCATTCATTTACTTAATACAATTTGTAACTTGGTGCGGACGTGTTTAGGTTGAGCTTTGTTTACTGGTAGGCTTTCCAACCGGAGATACGAATTTTGTCTGAATTTAGTAAATATTTCTTCTACAAAATTCGATAGAATTATTTACCCTATTATGACATTGAGCATGTTTAGATTATTATAACTTAAAATATATGAAATAAAGACTTTCATGTTTAAAAACTTTGCCTTTTCATCTTGGTCGGAAAGAACATGATACCAGCGGGCTACATTTGTGATATTAAGGTATTCCAGTATTTACAGCTATCCGAGCAATCACAAACAATTGTTATTGGAGTATGTGACTCGCAACGAGTCTAGTAAATTGTAATTTTAGTGCAAGTTTCTAGCATTCAGACTGGGAGTTTGGTTGTTTTTAAATATAAGACCTCGTGTATGTATAATATTTTTTGTATTTTGATTTTTGTATAACTGAAAAATACTTCTAATTGGCTGTGTGCTCAGTTTGAAATATATTCTCCAAAATAGCAGATTTTTCTAGCGGTGCCCGACATTTTATAATTATTTAAGCGGTAAATGTTCGGATTCTGTCGATCAAAGTCTTTCTCGTACGCCCAAAACATATGCTACCGAGCACACATGAATATTTGTAGATTATGAAGTATTTGGCAGTTAATCCTCGTTATCAACCTCATGGTTCTCTGTGAGCTGCATGGTGGATGTCAAAAAGGAAACGTGTGCCTTTCCCCATCTCGCAAATGAGAATGAAATCTGTATCGGCTTCCTTCTTCAAGGATGAAAAATTGTAGATCACCTATATAACTCATTTGATGTATGCACTGGTAAATTGTGCTTTCCAGGTTCGTTTGCTCAAGATGGTGTATGCATATATTTGTTAGCAGAACTTCAATAACGCTTTCTATATCTGTAATCATGAAACAAACCAGTGAAGCCGATCCATATATAAATTTTACCCTAAGGTACAGAAATGCAAAGTTTTCCATAATTCGACTTCCAATACACTCGCAAAGAAAATTCTGATTAGGAACGGGCACTTCATATAAATTCGACTTTCACCAAGTAACAAATATATAACAAAAGTAGTAGGTCAAATCTCACAAACGAAACATAATGAAATCTTTGCAAACCGAATCATGAATTTATTTTCTGAAGATAATATCTAAGATGCGCTAGGCTACTTGAAGGAACTTTTGCTAATAAGCAACTACCCTGAGTGGCTTAGATATTTTCAAATCAAAACACATCGGAGTCGTAGAAAAGGAAATAGAAAAAAAAGTGTTTTCATTAACCTATTGTTTTGTCCACCTATGTTGGATGGTCCACGTATATGTATGTCTTCCGTGTTTATTATTAGCGTATCGTCTAGACGAGCCTTAATTTTGCCTAATTCTGCAGTTAAATTATTCATTTGAGAAGTCAATGCCTGAATCAACGTTTCTAACCCATCAGAAGCCATTTTAAATGTACGACAAATGCTTTATTTTTACTCAATTATATATAGAATTTTGCTCGCACAACGAGCATCGATTTAATAAAACAAATTTACACATTAATTAATTTATGTTCACTTCAGCTCGAAGTCTGCTTTTCTCATTGGGCTGACTGCTTCATTCTTATACGGGCGCTTCTGCGAGGAATTTCTGTTGAAATAATGTCTGCCCTAGATAAGACCCTTTGTTCATTAATTGTCTTAAGGTGGCCATTGCCACACCTACCATTTAGATGCGACCTACTAGCCTCAATAATAGCAAAGCGGTTAAATTGTATGATTAAGGCGAATTTCCATATGAAAATACATCGTAGTCTTTAATACTTTTGCGTTCTGCGGTAGCGTATACATTGGTCATACAAAAATAAATTGAAACAAAGAATCACAAGATTTCACGCCATACATGATATAAAAATTCGGAAATCGTCAGAAAATTCAGTCATATTGTGGAATGTACAAAAATAAAATCCGAAAAATTTATGATACATACACGAAGTCATTTGTAAACAAAACAACAAGCGCCTGGCCAAAAATTCGAAATTTCCCTCCAATATGATATTTTAATCGACTTTCCACGAAACGGACAACCCGAAGCTATAGTCTGCATCCGGTCGAACACGAACACGCATTTCAATAACATCAGAATACATTCGATCGAATTAACAACAAACTGAAGCAAAGACTCCCGTGCAAACGGCATCACCATTATTGTTAACAGGAAAAGAATTTGCTCAACAACACGAACCATCAAAACTGCAATCTATCCACCGGCGCTGTTACAAGAATAACTACATAAAACCCATAGACAATTTGATATGAAATACAACATACAGGGAGGGGGGAAATCATTCAAGCAGTAACCAGACAAGCTAAAGCCCATAACTACATAGTCCGCCAGCGTTAGAATAACCAGATCTCTATTATCCTTTCGTAATAAAGTTAGAATGATTTCTACATGCACACAGACAAACAATCTGAAACATATCCACGCACAATCACAAATCCATACGCAATACATCAACGACATTAAAAAGAAATAAAATTAAATATAAGACTACTAGTTATACAAGCGATCATCTGTTGACTCGGAACATAGGTAACTGAAAGGTTTCAAATTGCTGCCGAGTATTCTTGAAATAAACCAGCCATTATCGAAAATACACAAACTCAGAGTCATTTAATGGATTTTCTCTGAGATATATTATAGAGGCTATATATATATATATATATATATATATATATATATATATATATATATATTTATATATATAATTAGGAAGAAAGAACACATTAATAACAAAGTGGATAAAGGCCATTTATTTCGTGAATACTAATCATCTCTTATACAATCATACATATTTATACATTTTGGGTTTTCAATTGATTATGCTAGTGGTAACAAATCTGACTCGTTTTTACTTCTGTTTCTTGTTTTGGCTAAATGGTAAGTGTGTATGCGTTTGTGTTTGTGTGTATGCGTTTGTGTTTGTGTGTATGCGTGTTTGCATTTAAAGGTCATTCTCGCAGTATTGCAAAGTGATGTCTGAGATCTGGTCATTATTTAACAATAACTGATTGCGCGGGTGGTGGTAACAATTATTTAAATCAAGTTTGCGAGCTTGAAGTAAACACCAATCCCATTGTATTTAACCAGTCGTCGAACAACATAACAAAACGACCGCCAGCCGCAACGCACTGACGCGGTTCGACCTTCCATGATCATCATCAGAGTACGACGGCAAACTGACTATCGAGGATCAAACCGCATTGAATATATATGGAAATCAAATTTAGATATGCGGCTCTCACCTCTAGCAGTCTCGCATACATTTAACTTGACTGGAAATGTCGGCTGCACAATTTCTATGCAGTCACGAACATTAACTGTTTGCAGCTTTCGCCACATATACATATATAGGCAATACAATTTAAACAATAATTGATTGTTACCACCACCCGCGCAATCAATTATTGTTTAAATTGTATTGCCTATATATGTATATGTGGCGAAAGCTGCGAACAGTTAATGTTCGTGACTGCATAGAAATTGTGCAGCCGACATTTCCAGTCAAGTTCAATGTATGCGAGTCTGCTAGAGGTGAGAGCCGCATATCTAAATTTGATTTCCATATATATTCAATACGGTTTGATCCTCGATAGTCAGTTTGCCGTCGTAATCTGATGATGATCAAGGAAGGTCCAAACGCGTCAGTGCGTTGCGGCTGGCGGTAGTTTTGTTATGTTTTTCGACGACTGGTTAAATACAATTGGATTGGTGTTTACTTCAAGCTCGCAATCTTGATTTAAATAAACTGGTCATTATTGTTTTGATGGCTTGAGAATAAACCATTTGTGCGCATTGATCACTGTTACATGTACGAGTGCTATTTTTCCCAGTGCAGTTGACCGTTTCACCTTGTTGCGCAAATTTATAATTTCCACAGCACCAGTGTGGATTGCAGTGTTAAACGCTCATATTGTTTGGAGACTTCTGTCACCTTATGCGACTCTGTTATTTCCACTTCAGTTTTTGCCAATCCGATTGTATATTTGTTGATTCTAGTCGAGGGCCTGTTTGTTCTTGACTGGATACTAGTAGATTGTTGTTGAATTTTGTTATTCTTGGCCAGTCGATAAGAATATCATGTTGATGAAACTTTTGAATATTAAGGTCAGGTGCTTGTTGTTTTATGTAAAGCGCTTCATAGATAAATAATAATTTTTCTGATTTTGGTCAAATTGACAGGGTGCCTCGTTGGCAATATATGATCGGAAATAGCTGATTTTCCTGACGGTGGCAAGCCTTTGTTAATCAATTTCTGTGGCAAATGTTGCTGGATTCTGTTTATCAATTGCTTCTATCGTACGTCCGATGATATCGTAGCTACCGCACATTAGCATGTACTAAAAACGTGCAATTAACATTTGAAGGGGTATACTACCGCCAGATCAATGGCGTAGCTATGGGAATTTTCATTGCTCCCCTCCTGGCAGATGTATACATGTGTCACCTGGAAAAAACGAGCCTAAAAGGTATAATTGACCAGTGCGCACTCTACAAAAAGGTATGTAGATGATATCTTGTTGTTCATCTCAGAAGCAGCAGACCCTTCCGAAATCCTCAAACAAGCAAATGGAGCCGATCCAGACATCAAATTCACTCTCGAGGTAGAGAAAGACGACAGTTTTTCCTTCCTTGACATCAAACTCACTCGAGAAGCAAACGGAGATTTGACACTGGCCATACATAGAAAATCCACTTTCACCGGACAATACCTTCACTACAACAGTAGTGTGCCAAAATCCCACAAAAGAAACTTAGTAAACAACCTAGCAAACAGAATCAGGAAGATCTGCTCTGAACAAAAGATTGAGGAAGAACTGGGCTACCTCAGGAAAATTTTGCTAATGAACAACTACCCAGAGCGTTTTATTGATGTCAACATCAGACCACGGCAGATTCGTACTAGAGAGGATACCGTCAAGCAGGTTTTCCTAAACTTACCATTTAGTGGCGACATACCAGCCTCAATGATTGCACGACGGCTGAATAGACTAACTAAGGACAACTTTCCCAGTGTAAAAGTTAATATCACATTTAGTACACAGAGAATCATGAGGTTAGATGCCAAAGATCAATTGCCAATTCTATCCAAATCATTCATAGTCTACAAATTCTCATGTATGTACGGTAGCACATATATCGGACGCACGTAGAAGCAATTGATAATCAGAATCCAGCAACATTTGCCACAGAAATTGATTAACAATGGCTTGCCACCGTCAGGAAAATCAGCTATTTCCGATCATATATTGGCAACGGGGCACCCTGTCAATTCGACCAATTTCACAATTCTACATAAAGCAAAATCAGAAAAATTATTATTTATTTATGAAGCCCTTTATATAAAACAACAAGCACCTGACCTTAATATTCAAAAGTTTCATCAACATGATATTCTTATCGACTGGCCAAGAATAACAAAATTCAACAACAATCTACTAGTATCCAGTCAAGACCAAACAGGCCCTCGACTAGAATCAACAAACATACAATCGGATTGGCAACAAACTGAAGTGGAAATAACAGAGGCGCATACGGTGACAGAAGTTTCCAAACAATATGAGCGTTTAACACTGCAATCCACACTGGCGCTGTTACCATGTGGAAATTATAAATTTGCGCAACAAGGTGAAACGATCAACTACACTGGAAAAAATAGCACTCGTACATGTAACAGTGAACAATGCGCACAAATGGTTAATTCTCAAGCCATCAAAACAATAATGACCAGATCTCAGACATCACTTTGCAATACTGCGAGAATGACCTTTACATGCAAACACGCATACACACAAACACAAACGCATACACACTTACCAACTAGCCAAAACAAGAAACAGAAGTAAAAACGAGTCAGATTTGTTACCACTAGCATAATCAATTGAAAACTCAAAATGTATAAATATGTATGATTGTATAAGAGATGATTAGTATTCACGAAATAAATGGCCTTTATCCACTTTGTTATTAATGTGTTCTTTCTTCCTAATTATAAATATACTATGCTTAACATTAAAAGGTATGGACATTATAAATATAGATATATACATATATATATATATATATATATATATATATATATATATATATATATAATATGTGTGTGTGTATTTCGTACGCGTGAAATATTTTGTAAGATAGCAAAGCAAATATATAATCTAATATGGTTTCGTCCTAATTGAGAACAAGTCGATTAATTCACAGAATTTGAGCAATCGGGATTCGAACGGGGGCAATTTACTTTGGAGTCTTGCACTTATCCATCGCACACTATACGCAATTTTAGCTATATGTAATAATTTTTTCGGTTAGGTTTTCCTTCAGGTGCTGTCTATTTGGCATTTCTTCCTACATTCATATCTAACTATCCAAAACCTATCTGCTATTTTAGAACAAACGCTACACCAACTGAATGAATGATTTATAACATGATTTTTAAAAGATATATTTTGGTAGTACAAATTAAACTTCACATCAGATCGTATAGGTTATTCATCTGATGCAACTTGACATACCTTATTGGGAAATAGTCAGTTAAATATCGGAATTTGCCGCGACCGGGTCTCTTTGAAGGAAACATTTGCTCCGGAGACTTGCACCCATCCATCGGCACCACTCCTCATAAAAACTACGCGCAAATTTCTGTTGTATACCAAGATGATTTCAGTTATCCATCCCTTAATATGAGCCTTCTTAGAAATTCTATTTTCATATAGTTCTTACCGTCTCCCCTGGACCTATCTATATAGAGAGGACACAATTACAACCAAAGAATTTGTATTGAGTATGCGTTTGATGACAAGAATTTGACTATATATTTCATGTCAGAATAAACTAAAAATTTCTACAGGTGGTACAAATAATTCACCAAGTAAACCGGTATATTCCCTATTGAGCACAAATTGAGTATTTGACAGAATTTCACGCGACTATAATCCAAATCTAGCAGTTGCGCTACCAGGAAGAGACTTCTGTGACTGCACCGTTCCTACCGCATACATCACGCATTTCTCTGCTATTTAATAAAATACTTTTGATTAAATTATACTTCATTTTGAGCCCTTCGGATATCTCTTTTGACCAACAATTTAAACATGCCGCCAAATATCAATCAATACAGAGAAGACAAAAAACAATCTGGGAAGTCATATTGAATGGGAGTTTGAAGACAGGATGTTGATTATATATTTCTTGTTATTATAAACTAAATATTTCAACAGGTGGCACACGAAATTAATCATGTAAACGGGTATATGCCAAATTGGAAACAAATTAAGTACTTAGATACTACTTATGGTGGTTAGTTTTAAATGTGTAATTGTGTATTGGTTGTTGCACAATTATTATCAAATTAGGTCAAACATGACCGGTAGCATAAACCAAAGTCAGTATAAAAGGTAATTAAATCTCGTGCACATTCGTTTCATAATTACTGGTGAGTCATCAGTAGGAGCCGGTATTACGCCATTTACAAGCTTTATATTTGGATGAAGAATGCGGGAAAATAGGACGGTACAATCACCTATACCAATGTGTAAAACAGCAGTAGTGAAACTAACATATCCTCCCGGTTATATTTGAATTAATATGTTACTAGGTGCGCAACACCTTCTACACAATTGCATTTATATTTTAGTTATATGCCAAACACAGTATCTAACTGGTATGTATGTTAATAAATGATGTTATGATTACCACAAAATGAGATAACTCATATAAATCAAGGCAAGAGGGCGTAGATTTGCTTGAGTAACCTGTGTAGCGACTCTGCAACCTTAGAATAAGTACCGTGTACCTATTCGCTATCATAATGTTGGCTCCGATACTGACACAATAGCAATAGTTTTGGTAACATTTACAGACACGATAGGTTTATTATATATAGTGAGTTAGCTTACAAGTCGTATTGCCGGAGACTTTATATGACATTAGCTTCACTTCTGTAGGTTTGCACAACCATATGGGAGATTTTAGCGTCCTATTTTCCCACATTCCTCACCTGCTCCTACTGAGGAGTCGCTGGTAAGCATTAAACGAATGTGCAGGAGATTATATTTCCGTTCGTACTGTGTTCCTTTTATCCTACTGGTGATAATGAACTATTTTGTTACTAGTTGCGCAACACCTAATACAGAATTGGATATATATATATATATATACTAGTTATCCGCCAAAAATAGTATCTAACTGTTATATATTTAGTTAAGTGATGTTATGATTACGGCGAAATGCGATAACTGTTATCGATCAAGGCCATAGTGTTTCGATTTTCTGGAGCAACAGGTGTTCATATATAGTTTTTCTTCTCAATTTTGGTAAACCTTACCTTACCTTGAAATCCATAACATTGGTACCATGTACCGATTCGGAATCCATAGTGTTAGTATCATGTACCAATTCCTTCAGAGTCATTGTCAACCATTGTAGCATACAACGCGCAATTTGAAGTAATATACCTTATGCTATACCACGATAAGCCATTCCTTGTGACGGAACCTATTTTGAATTTCTTAATAAGTGAAATTCTCACTAAACAACCCCAATTTGTCAGTATAAAACAAACATAATAAACTATGGGATAGTTTATTAATTTTAATTTTAGTCGCAGAACTTTTTAATATGTATAGTCTCGGTGGAAATTTAATATTGCATCAGGCATTAACGGCAATTTATCCAGTTGAATGGTTTTGGTCATTTTTAGGAACACTTTGAGTAATGTCCAGATACGAACGTGGGCACATTTTTCGGATTCTGCACCAAAAGTGCCGCATGCTTCAAGCAATTTGGATTCATGTAGCAAATTATTTATTCTGTTAAGCAATCCTTCAGACGGGAAAAATTTTAAATTTCTAAATTACTAAATTTCAAATCAACCAATCTCGATCTGTATTTATACAACAATCGACATTAAAATTTTGATATATTTATTTGAATTATAATGGCATGAATTTGATCATATGTTTATAGTTATGATAAGCACATAATTGTACCACGTAAAAAAGTTAGTTCTGCCAGTTATCCATTATCATCCCTCTTGTATCCCTTCAGGTATAATCCAGAATTTGCCGCGGACCAGATATGAACCTGGGCACTTTCGCTTTGTAAAATATGATTCTATCCAGAACGCCACCACTTGTATATTCGATACGAAAGTTTACGTCATATACTACCTTGTATTTTCTAATTATCTTTTCGTTCAGAAGAAATAATTTGGAATATTTAATACAAGAATTTCTAGCTGACCACCCCCAATCTGTCACTAAACATCAGGCACAATATAGTCTAGGAAAATCTATGAATTTGAAGTCTAATTGTGGGATTTAGTCAGTAAAAATTCAAAATTCACGTAAAACGGTTTCGTATTTTTGGGGAATTTTTATAGAAATATCAAAAATTTGTCGCGGACCGGATACGAACCGGCTGACATTCGTATCCGAATATTTGATTTAATACACTCCAACAATCGTGACACATATAAGTGCAAGTTCATGTCATATATCAAATTATACATTCCAGTCAGCCTTCCCTTGAGGCAGAAACTATTTTGAATTTTTTAATTCTTATTGTTCTAATCAAAAACTCCCTATCTTTCAATATATAATATACAGCATGCCGCTTGGCGAAGTTATATTAATTATATATTAGTTTTTGCCCTCAAAGTAACAAATTAGTTCAAATATGACCAGAAGGATTAACCAAAGACAGCATAAGCGGAAAGTATAATCTTGTGCCCACTCGTTTCGTGCTTACTGGCAACAAAAATGCGACTTCATAGCTAATCATTCTATATATATATATAGCTATATATATATATATATATATATATATATAACTTTAAAGGGAGTATAACATTATGTCTGATGTGCCATTACCTGATACCAAATCTATGATTGCCTAAAATGGTTCATGATTTAAAAACATTATAGGTTGCCAGAGTTGGTACATGGTACCTACTCAATGGATTACAAGGTACGCTAAAGTTTCCCAAAACGTTCGTCAAAATATTAATTTGGCATACTTTAATACTATATATTTTATCAAAGAAGTCTCACGTCAAATAATTAATTCAATTGGCTGTTAAAATCAATTTAAACGCCCAAATTTGTGCGTATCTGAAAATTAAGTCTCCTTATGTTTTGAATACACACAGCACATAAATGTCAATTTTCCAAAAAAATGTGCAACTCTAACATGTCAAAATCATAAATTCAATACAGTTTAATGCTGAGCATTAATTTATAAGAAAAACATGAACAGATAAGACTATGTTAGAAATTCGGAAAAAAATTTTGTTCAACAATTTGCTTAAATTTTTTTCGAAGGGTTGCGGAGTGCGGGCGTCATAGTGAAACCTGTCATTGTTTACGATCGTGGGTCGTCACATTGCATTATCAGTTTCGCAAAGATACGTTTGATCTTCATTTTCAAGTACGCATTGATTTCGTCTTCGTAGTGCCTGGGTGCTGAATTGACCTCCAAAGGCATCAACAATATGTAATTCTAATCAGACACACACACAGAATAATGCTCACATCAGCAGATATAAGCAATAGTTTAAAACCATTCGTGAGTCAAAAATAAAAATAGAAATAGGACTGTTTCGGAACAAAGTTACCTAATTTTCTTATATACGCTATTTTGATCATTGCAATGTGTGTGTGTGTGTTTGTGTGTGATTAGAGCCCTGATATAGAAAGCTACCTATCGAAACGTTGCTAGTCAACAAAGAGCAGATTGTATCTCACTTCCAGTGGTTAGTATGAACAATGTTGAACACTTTGGAAGTCGAATCGGCACCCAGACACAATGAAGACGAAATTAATGGTAATGAGAAACAATCGGATTATTGCGTAACTGATTTTATAATGCGTCAAACCACGATCGTAAATTGTGACATGCCACATATTCCGGGTATCTCGTTTTGGGTTTTACAACCATAACAATACATAATATACGTACAAATAGGTTTAGTTTGCGGGCAGCAGTTAAATACTTCTTTTTGAAAGCGTAATTTCAATTATTTGCTTATTTTAAGCAATAGCTTAATTAAAAATAGTTATTGCATGTTGTAATATGATTTTCGATCACGCAATGTAGAACGCGTTTTCTGTTGACAAAGCGAAAACTAAATAGGTTGGCACTTAAAATGTGATTTTGGCCCATTATTTTTAAGCAGTTTAAAAATGAATTCATTCACGCCGTTAAGAGTATTTTTCTTTTTAATACACAAAGACAAATACCGGTATCTAATAAAACGTACTATTATTTTTACTGCGGGATTATAAATGGATCTTTTAAGGCATGCAATCTGAAGTAATATTAATGTAAAACAAAATGTCTTCTTTTTTCCTTGTTATATTTATAATTTCTATTGCCATTTTTGTCAATTTATCACGTTAATTCAACATTAAATGGATTAATAGCTTATAAGCTCGCCTGCTTAGCAACAGCTTACGATTCATCGTAATAACAGCACTCATGAGAATCAATAAATTAGCTCATTAGTTCACGATAAATTACCTCGCTGAAAGGTTGATTTAAAATGACATGGTTAAATTTGCATTTTCAAATCTAACTGCCAATCCCATGTAAATACTACAAGTCTACGCGATCAAAACTGCCTAAAATCAGTATTTGGAATAATATTTACCATACAAAGGTCCCTCAACTCAATTTTGTTGCCATAATTTTAGACGAACTGCCCTGTGAGGTTTAACTTTATGAAATATTGCAATACCAGAATGCTTTAATACAGACGATGACGGATTTTATACCTTCTTGGTCGCAATAAACTAAGACTTATGCGTTTATGCATAAACCATTTTAAATTCAATAGCATGTCAGTCGGACTACGACCAGAATGTTATACCAAGGTTAGCATGAGCTAAAGGTGTAATGTCAATGATGTATACGTTTTGTTGTTTTGATAGATGATGAAAAGACACTCTTAACTCAATGTTTTTGTTATCACGAAGATATTGCTTTGCCCATCAGTGTTACAGAAGGTTTATCCGTCAATTGCTCCCACATTTCATAATCGCCAAAATAATGGGCTAAATGTGTTGTTCTTTCCCTCATTATTAGATTAGCCCTAAATGCATCCATTAAAAATGAGTATCTTTGCATTTAATTTTTTTCATATTCTACAAAATATTACTCGTTATTAGTTACGACACGTCATATACTGCGTTAATAACCTCTTTATCAAAAGTCTGCATTAGACATTCATTTATGACTTTTATAATAAATCAATATTATGAGCTTGAAATATGCACCAAGCGCAAAAGAATACATATTCATTTATCAGTAAAAACTAAGCATTGTATAATGTAACGAAAGCAATTTAGCCAGTTGAACGACTATGTTCTAATTGAAAACGTTTAAAGTACTTTACAGACTTCTGCCGTGGTTTGTACTAGGACAAATTTCCTTTGGAGTCTATGAGTCTTTTCGCTGTGCTACCTCCTGCAGTCCTGTTCTTGATGAGTAACCAACAAGGAAGAAACCTGTCTACTAGATAAATTACCCTTACTACGTAATGCGATGCTTAGATAATACTAATAATTGTATATATAATAGCATTGATGCTTATATCAAGCTCGCAAACTTGACTTAAAATATTTTTTATCGCCACCCAATCAGTTAATGTTTTTTAATCCATCAAGGATTTTATGCTCAATCTTAGCTAGCAAAAGCCTAATATGAATTAAGAATCAATTATTAGTAGGTGTTTGAACTGCCGATGAACCCTTTTATTAAATTTAAAAGTAAAATCGTAATACTTGAGTATGTGGTGTTTTTATAATACACCTGTCATAATAAACGTTCTTGTTAATCACTATTCATAATTTCAAATTATTCCGATTTTGGAAGGGCTAGATCATTTAAACAAAGCTATTTTCAATTTATTGTAGCATGCACTATTTTGTGAGATGACACCTTGAAGCAAACTACAAATGTAAAATCAATTCTGATTTTTTCACAATACAAGCAATAAAAACACTTTGCATCGCATATGTAAACGCGATTCACTGTGTAGAGTACCAATATTTATTTGCATTGGTTTCAGCCAGAATCTGCTGATTATTGAATAACATACACAAAATTGATTAGTAAGGAGAATTGGGCAATGGTTAGTTAACTCTATGAAGACCGCTTAAGGGAAGTCTCTATCGGCTTAGATACTCATGTATCCAGCATTACTCTAGATAATGTAATATGGACCATTTTTATGGCACTTTTGATTAAGGACTTGAAAAGTGGTGTAGTAATTCAATGCTACACGTTTTCGATACAGCAGAGAAGCAATAAAAACCAACTACAATCTTTAAAAAAATTCACCTTTTATAGGTCGTGGATTTAATATATTTAATAAAAATATATTGAATTACGTTAGTGTATTTAGTTAAAGTTTAGGATCAAAATATCTTTAAATAATAAGCATTTATTTGGTGAATATTTCGTGTAAAATAGATTAAACTTGAAATAGGGTTTCCATCTTTAAATTTCAGGATATATTCTCTAACGATAAGTTTACTGGAATTTCAATAATTATTACCAAATATTGCGTCCTAGTGTTTATTTTTGTTGTTCATCCAATTAAATTTCAACTATTTCCCAAATGCTGGCATACATTATACAGTTATGTAGAAAAGTATAAATAAAACTTTTTTCTATTATTGCTTTTACCGACAGTAGCTAAGAAAATAAACATTTTCGGCAGCCATTTATAAAATATAACTAACAGCATAGTCTGAAATAGAGATAAATGCAATATTTCAGTCCAGGTAATCAATGGCTAAATTGCTTTTGTTTGTTATAAACTTAAATTGCATTAGCGCGTCAGCAGAACGATAAGTTACTCTGGCAATCTTTACGCTTACAGAAAATAAGATAATTAAATAATGATATTCTTTTGAATTTTCAGGTTAATTGTGCCGCATTACTTCGAAAATTGATTGATTTTCTACGTCCAGAAAACGTCGCAGCTATTAAAAATTATATAGTGAACTTTCCTGGTTAGTAAAACTAGTTGTGAAATCTTAATGTACCTTCTTAAAGTATTCAATAAATAGTATTTATATTACTTTAAGCAGATGTAATTATCTCGGCATGTCACAATATCAATTTTGGCAGCCTAATTGATAATTCTATCGCTATAGCTAAATTAAAAAGCTGGAAGTATTAATCTCTTTACAGAATAATACGTAAAGCGCCTGTCTTTATTGTGCGATGAAATATTACACGATATTTAAATTAAATTTTGAATAAAATAAATAATTACGAAGCATCAAATGTTCTAAAAATGTTTGAATATAGTAATTTAATTAATTTTTGTGTTAATACTTGCAAGCAGAAATTGGATATTCTTTAAAAAATATTGTTTATAGGAGGCATAATATAAATAGAAACCAGGAAAGACCTTACAGTGAAAAACTATATGCAGCGACTTCTAAAATCAGTGAAGATTTTATTTTAATTCTATATTTACAATAATATTTGTTGTACTTGAAATGGCGCATGGCAATATATGCCATGCGATAGAATCTAAACACATATTTTAGCTCTTCTTTCATAATATTCTATAAAAAGAATATATTTAATTTAATAAGGAAACGATTCCCACTAATATTTGGCAACAGATATTCATCTGCATAAGCGAATAGGGATTTCATGAGTACTTCAAGTTTAGAATGGTTGCAATTTTAAAAGTTGTTTAAATTCAGTTTTACAGTAAAATGGTTTACCAAAACTGTCAATAATTGGTAAGCACTTTTTGTTATCTGAATTCGTGGTCATTTAACAAAAAATACTTAATTTACCGGTGTTTTCAAATGTCGCTCTATATGTAAATTATATTAATGAGTGAACCGTACATTTTACAATATTTCTCGACCAAATATAAAGTTGCTGTGAAGAGAAGGGCCACCCATTAATGGCGCGTTGCCAGTAAGCACAAAAAAATTCCAGAATGCCATAATGCCACTAGATCATATGGATTTTACTCCAACATCACGGTTGAACCCTTATGTACATCGTGTCTAATGCAGAAAATAAATTGTTTTCATTCTTCATACCTAGGATATGAAGTCAACCATATACTAAATTTGAAATGAAGATTTATTGAAAATAACTCTCAATTAATGCACCAAAAATAGATATTCAATTATTTAAATCAAATTTGTTTGCTTGAAGTAAACACCAATCTCCTTGTATTTAACCAGTCGTCGAACAACATAACTAAACTACCGCCGGTTGTTTGACGACTAATTAAATACAATTGGATTGGTGTTTAATTCAAGCTTGCAAAATTGATTTTAAAAATTTTTACCACCACACACAAAAACATTGATTTGTTTAAGTATGTATTAGTATTTGCGAACCTAGTAACAAATTAGTTCAGTTGTGACCAGAAGGATAAATCAAAGGCAGCATGAACGGAAAGTATAATCTCATGCACATTCGTTTCGTGCTTATTGGCGACTCATTAGTAGGAGCCGGTATTACGCCCTTTAACCACTATATATTTGGTAGAAGAATGTGGAATAATAGGACGGTACAATCTCCTAAGTAACTGATACCTTTTTGAAATCGATGTGTACCGGATAATAACACTATGGTTTCCGAGTCGGTACATGATACCAACCTGATGGATATAAATTTATGCTGAAGTTCACCCAAATTGAGAATTACAACAATTTCCGAACACCTGTTACTCCAGTTAAACCATACACTCTGGCTTTCATCGATATCAGTTATCACATTTCACTAATACATATTTGCATATATATTAGCTCTTCGCAACAAACAGTATTTAACTGTAATATATTGAATTGAATGATGTCATGCTTACCGCGAAATGTGATAACTGATATCGATGAAGGCCAGAGTGTATGGTTTAACTGGAGTAACAGGTGTTCGGAAATTGTTGTAATTCTCAATTTGGGTGAACTTTAGCATAAATTTATATCCATCAGGTTGGTATCATGTACCGACTCGGAAACCATAGTGTTAGTATCCGGTACTCATCAATTTAAAAAAGGAATCAGTTACTTAGGAGATTGTACCGTCCTATTATTCCACATTCGTCTACCAAATATATAGTGGTTAAAGGGCGTAATACCGGCTCCTACTGATGAGTCGCCAGTAAGCACGAAACGAATGTGAATGAGATTATACTTTCCGTTAATTGTTGCCTTTGGTTTATCCTTCTGGTCACAACTGAACGTTTATGATGCCAAGTCCCGTTTTATAGCTCGCGATCGGGTGAATTTTACAGCTAAGTTAACACACCTTTAGTGCTTATATGAGCAATTGATTTTTACCAGATGATTCCAAATACCTTTTAGCGTACTATCTTCAGGCGCACAACGCGTAATTAATCTTAATATGCGAATGTTAATAAAAATAGTCGCTTAGTAGGTAACCACAAGACGCATACAATTCACGAAATGCTTATTTATTTTGCGTCAACGTTTAGAAGCCCCGGTTTTGGTTTAATCTTCAGTGATTTTATACGCGCTTGTAAATTTGGCATTTCCGTTTAAAATTTATTTACTCATCTTTATCTCAAACATTCCAAATTAGAGCCACTTAGACGTTGGAGCAAGGCTTAATAAAAGGCATCCAATAATTATTTAACAGCACACACATATGGAAACCCAGATTTATTTACATATCTACAGCAAAAAAGATTGCATTCTTGTATTAACCTATCGAAGAAGAAATTTAGTTGCTTCCTCCGTGCACACGACCAGTTAATTTAAAATAATTAAGCTCATTTAGGTCCAAAATAATCTGACACACATATACTCAATCGAAAATTTTATTATATATATTTTTTTTGAAATGCGAGCTTTAATAAAATTCATTGTACCCTTCCTGTGTGCAAAAACAAAAAGAAATTTTATCAGATATAAGAAAATTTTCTTTCGCATGGTCTTCTCAAATATCTACTCATGAACATATATTTATATATAAATTGGAAAGCAAAACAAGATAGAAATATGTGAACAAATAAAGAGACTGTGAAAAACGGAAGCCAATCAATTGCGTGCGTTACATCCAGTCCAATCTCAATGTTTGTACGTGCTTATTCTGCTTGCATAAATCCGGCTGCAATTTATTTATCCATAAGGCTTCGTATGTGGCTAGCTCCCTTTTGTTTTTACATTTAGTAATTACTTTGAATGCTACGCCTGGAGAACATACGTGCGATGTTTCGATGATGTGTTGCGCAATAGCAGACGTGTAATCACCATTTGGTTTTTAACCAGGTGTTTAAGTTCTAGAGCACCTAGAGAACACATCATTAAAGAGTGACATAAGTAAATGTGCTCAATATATACGGTACGCGGATGATATATTTCTTGTCCTTAAGAACAGGTCGCAATCACGAACATTGCTTCAAAGTTTCAACAAAGCACATAAGAATATCGGCTTCACGTCAGAGCACGAGTAAGATGACTTTCTGCCTTTCTTAGATCTACTATTAAAGAAAGAAAGTAATGGTAACTTAAACAGAACAATTTACCATAAACGAACATGGTATGCACAGTATTTGCATTACAGCAGTTTTGTGCCATTTCAATATAAATTATCAACAGTTCGTGGTTGCTTTTTTAAGAGTTGACAGGTTGGTTAGTCAAGATTCAAAAGAAAATAAATATAGCAATTAGCGGTCTAATGTGTAATGACTATCCAAAACAACTAATTGAATCAATTATTACTTACCAATATATATACGTAGGCCAAATAACCAGACTGTTAATTACTCGAATGAGAGAACATTGTAACTTAAACGCCTGGTTTAAATCAAATGGTGAATACACGTCTGCTATTGCGTAACACATCATCGAAACATCGCACGTATGTTCTCTAGACGTAGCATTCAAAGTAATTACTAAATGCAAAAACAAGAGGGAGCTAGCCACATACGAAGCCTTATGGATAAACAAATTGCAGCCGGATTTATGCAAGCAAAAGAAGCACGTACAAGCATTGAGCTTGAACTGGATGTGACGCACGCAATTGATTGGTTTCCGTTTTTCACACTCTCTCTATGTTCACATATTTCTATCTTGTTTTGCTTTCCAATTTATATATAAATATATGTTCATTAGTAGATATTTGAAGAAGACTATGCGAAAGAAACTTTTTTTATATCTGACAAAATTTCTTTTGTTTTGCTATAGGAAGGGTACAATGATATATATATATATATATATATATATATATATATATATATATATATATATATATATATATATATATATTGACGTTGTTGAAAAACTTTTATTTGCAATTAATAGAAACCTACCTTAATTAATAGGCTAATTAAGCTACATGGGAATTTATCGGTAATGCTAAATTAAAAACAGATATTTACTTAAAAAATGAATTATTTTTCTTTCCATTTTGGCAGAGCGTTCTGCAATTAAAATGGAAATGCTTTATTTAATATGGCTCATTTTAATTATCAATGCCACAGTATTTATATATATATATATATATATATATATATATATATATATATATATATATATATATATATATATATATATATATATATATATATATATAGATATTATTTGCATTTATATGCTTTTCATATGTAACAACTTCTTTGTTTTAATTATGCGTACCTTAATATTACCGACACTGTGTACGAAGGAACAGGTCGTTATTCTATTGACCGGAAACATTAAATAAATGAAGATTTGCAACATTGTCGTCGGCAATATTGGCTACGGTGCCAGAAGATCGTCTTTTTGACAGTTAATGAGTAGATTCCTCGTTTCGTCAAATGAGTTACGGCAATGTCAGTTTATTCTTATTCATAATGCACTGGCGACATATTTTAATTTGAGTCTGTAATATTTTAGATGTTTTTAATTCTAGAAAGACCTTTACGTTTGACGTTTTATTAGCCGAAGATGCCTTTCGCTGTCGTCAGAAATATTGTTTAAGCAAAATAGCAATGGAATTATTTTAATTTCTTAGATTACTTTTCAAATGGTATTATTATTGAAAACTTATTAGTTTATACCTGATAAGTAAGCATTAATTTAACGTTCGCTGTTTACTTTTAAGATGCAAAAAAGACGGCTTTTGAAGTTAATAACAATATCCGTGTTCAATGGTTATAAAGATATCGAAAGTTTCTCCACAGTTTGCTAAATTATTGTTTTGTATTTAAAAATGCACTATATTATGCACATATTTAGCACACATTACCTAGAGTTTGCGTGTCTTTCATACGAAAATACAATTTTGAGATTAATTCACACAAAGATGAAATTAAGCGCGAAATTAAATTTCACTAGGGATAGAATGTCTTCTTCTTGATATAAATTTTGTAATTAGAATATTTATAGTAATTTGGAATAACGTGCCATATATTAATGTTTTTTTGTTCAGTATCTGATAAAAGAAATTTTAGGAATTTCTTGATAATAAAGGCTAACAGATTTATTCATTTTAGCTTCGATTTATCAATTGCAGAAAAAAACGAAATTTGTATGCCTATTATACAAAGAAAGGCATATATTGTAGGTGTGAGATTGTGGGTTGGTATGTATACCTATGTTTTATTTAAGGATTTCTTCAGAGCTATAGATTGACTTAACAATGCTTACGTATTTGCTTTTTCTAAATGTAAACTAATGAATTAAATAAATGCCTCCGTGATACTTACTGTGTCGAAAACCTGACAGCCCATAAAAAATAATTGTCGAATAATAGAATCCAAAGTTGCATTTTTAAAAATGTTTTCTTCAACATAAAAGGTGTACTAAATTCAAAAAATGTATAATTTTTTTCATTATTTCCAGACAAATTTTCTGGATTCATTTTCCTAAAAATGTATTCTGGTTTCCATTTCACATTTTGTTTATTATCCATTATCCAAATTTTGTTACTTTATCGGTTGTTAAAACTTTCAAATTGGAATATATTAAACGTACTCAAACAAAAATAAAATAAAATTATCTTTTGCATGATGAAAATGTACACACAATGAAATAACGGATTCTAAATAGTAATTTAAAAATTTAAATTTTTACAATTATTTTACTCATCTGTAAATCCAAAATTTTTTTATGTCGCAAAATGTTAAAAATGTGTTTGTTGTGTAGCTTTCCAGACATCTGCAAGCAACCTTTGAAAGAAACATGTTGATTATTAATTGCCTTATTCTATTGAAACTCTTTATTTTTATCTAATATAATATTACTAACTCTTATTATTTATTGAGAAAATTTTTCGCCCGGATTTTCACGGTATCATTCCCCCTCCGTAACGAGATGCTACACGTAATTAATCCATTTAGGAAAGTAAATGTAAAAATAGGTCTGACGTGTGCAAAGAGGAATGGCCACTTACCACTTTAGCTTCACATAAATGAGTCATACACGTGCCGTTAATTTTATGTAAAATATTTTTTCTCAGTCATAAAGAATCGCCCACACACATACACACACAGGCGTGGCGTAAGCTTATCTAGTGAACCGTCAAATGTTGTTAAATCGCTGTAATTTTACAGGTATTCGTATACACGTGCAGTAAATGATTAATTCTCAACCTAAAACAAACGAGAACACATACGCACAGGCAGAGCGTACGCTTATCTAGTGAGTCTTCAGTAAGTGTTATTAAATCACTCTAATTTAATTTCGATTAGTTTACACTAGCAGACGCATACACAAACAAATTTGACATAGTTTACTTTCGAAAAGACAGTTATGCTGAAGAGATCTAATAATAAGTACAAATGAGACAATTTAAACCAAATTTTCCACTTGACATATTGATTGTCATATTTTTTGGGGGAACGCGCTTTCCGTAAAACAAAGGTTTTCAAAAGAGGAAGTCGAAATATGCGGAATCAAATGGAGTACATTGGATGCAAACACCATTGTAATTAATGTTGAATTACACAGGAATAGTTCCTTTACGAAGAAAATGCGCTGAGGCTGACTTTTTATCTTATGTAATATACAATATGAACGAAAGTTTTCTCGACTCATATCCTTCTAATTATTGGCCAAATGAAAAGAATTATAATAGGCTCTAGTTTTCATGAATTCATAATATAAAAAATAAGAAATCTGAGTTAACGCCCTATTTTTATTTCAATATTCATTTAGATTTAAGTGTATTTGCATTAAAAAAATTTCGCTCTTAAGTCCGGAGGGAAAAGTATAATTTGCGACTTTCAGCCACGAAAATATAAGTGTCAACATATTCGCAAATGAGATCATTGTCAAATTGTTCCGATTGAAGTTTTTAAACGTCTTTACCTTATTACCATTACGCCTAAACAGTCTGTCTTAAATAGCTGTAGTTTGAGACGAAATAATTTTTTTCGCAATCTAGCACAATTCAAAGTTTTCCATCACATGACCAGGCAATTCACAATTTCAGCTTAGGAATAATGTTTTTATAACATTTTTTGAGGAAAATCACAACATTGGGGTAGTGCTTTATACGTGTACGGGTTATAGGCTTAGGAATTAATGCAAATTTTTAGAAAACGCGAACATAATTAATTTAAAAAAAACTAGTAACGAATTCATGCTAATTGACCACATATTAACATTTGTTTAAGAATTTTTTTTGAAAATCTAATAACATTTTTAACGTATATAGTGGATAATGGCCTGTTTATTTCGTGAAGTCCCAACTACCCATTGAAATATTTTATCTATTTACATTCCGGGTATTCATCTCATGAATTGTATGAAAACTAATCTTATTTACAATTTTGCTTCAATTTACTTTTGATGATTTCTTCAGACTGTGTGCGTGTATGCGTGCATGTAGGGGTCGTTCGTACTGTACTAAAAAAAAGATTTTCAAGATTTGGTTATTTTGGTATTGATAAATTGAATTTCGTCCAGGTGTTCGCCTTGTTGGAAAATTGCGTGTGCGAATGTATTGCCCCCGAATTTTGTCTTTCGTGTCACCTTGTTCATTAGTATTATTTTATTCACCAGCACAATGTGTGCAAATTGTATTGTTGACAGCTATTATATTTTTCCGTAATTTCTGTCATTGTTAATGATTATAGTGCTGCAGTTAGCTGTGCAGCTGTTTTTACTTCAGTTTGGTGTCAGTCCAATGAATTGTTTGTTGACACTGGTCGAATAGGTATTCGGGCTCGCCTGTATGCTAGTAATTTGTTGCTGGTTTGTGTGTTTCGTGGCCAATCAAGTAACATATCACTTTGGTTGGATTTTTGATATTTTACGTCGGGTGCACATAGTTTTACATTCAGAGCTTCGTATATGTCTAATAATTTGTCGGACTTAGCTTTGTGTATAACTGAGAAATTCATTGAATAAGCTGAGTGCCCCGTTTCAATTATATACTGGGAGCTATCTGATATTTCTGACAGTGCCAGACTTTCTTCTTCAATTTTTATGATAAATGTTGTCGAATTTTGTTGATAAACTGACTTTACCTACATGAAAATTATATATTCTAGTAAAATATCAATTAAAATTTGTCGACTATGAAGGATTTTCTGTTAATTGACAAATGATTTTCGGCTTTCAACGTAATGTTAAGCTTTCCACTGGGGAAATTTGCCTTTATGATTTGAATTAATCGCCATGCAATTATTGCGGTTGGTGGGATGCCTCTAAATGATAAGTTTAGAAGAAAAAAAAATTTTTATCCTCTGTAGCACGAAGCTGGCATAATCCTATATTGACATCTGAAATAATGTTCGCAAATAAGGATGCAACATCAAATGATGCTACTTTATCTGAATTATTTTTCATTCATTTTATTTTATTTGCTTGTTCAAATGAATTCTTATTTGTGATTGTGTTTATGAAATTTCGTAGTGCATGAATTACTTTCCAGTAACACTTCGCAAGAATATGCTGTGGGGCTTTGATTATTTAAGTTGAAGTTCGGCATCGTAGAAGCTCTTGAGGTCGACTTGGTTTTTGAGTTTTTGCTTTGCCGCAAAATTTGATGGGGATTGATCTGAATTGTTTTTATTTTTGAAATTATTCTAGGAGTTCTGATCTGTTTTTAGGAATTTTCTTGTGAAGATAAAATGTGTTTTTCTATATTTTTCGAATAATAAACTTTTCTTAATTTAATATTTGTTAAGTCACTGTTATTTTTATTGTCAGTTTTTAATTTTGATCGATCATTTGTGATCTCGTTCATTGTCACATTTCAAAGATTAGCTTCAAGTGTAACAACTCCAGTTACTTTGTCTAATGTAGCAAGTCGTGTGTTTTACTCTGATCGTTGTTTTTAGTTTCTTTGAAATGACTTGACTGCCTTTGAATGTTTTTGTGTATTTTTATAGTTCGCTGATTATCTCGGCCTCAGAATTTGTCCGTTAATAGCTTCGAGATCAATATCTTTTGTTAAGGCACTGTAGACGATTGCAGCAGCCGTTAGGATAATAAAGTCGTGTTCGTTCCGACTTTCCATAATAATGCACAGTTTTGTTCTTAAAGTGAGTAATTCCTTTTGATATTTTGATAAAATATCTTTTTATTAATTCGAAATAAATGCATTAGGAAAAAATGAATTTTGATTGACCAAGAATTTTGTCCAAATGTCTAGGTAGGTCCTTTATTAATTTTTCAGCTGTTATACCTATCAAAGTTTTGAGCTTATTTGTAAACGCGTTGAATTCTCTCGTGTTCCAACTTGTAAGGTGATATATGATTTTATATTGGCTGTTTCCTATAAAATTATATGGCAGGTGACTTAAAATTTTAGTTGATGATTTTATATTATTTATCATGCACTGCTTCAAAATATCCTTGGCACCGCATCTAATTGCGAACAGGGGTAGAAATCATTTCTTACCAGAGGTTGGAAACTCACTTTAATGGTTGCGATATAAGTGTTTAGTTCTTTGATGTTAAAAGCTGATCCTAGTTTACATTTATATCTTTAATGTAGATTACCTTTGATTATATCAAAGTAAATTATTTATGGTAAGTATAAAGTGTATGTTTATTGTGTGCAATGGTAGGTTTATTTCGCGGACATGAATCGAACCGCAGGCAATACTGCAAAACACTTGAAAAGTTCCCAAAAAGGTTGACAGCGGTCATTGGCTGAATTGTAATCGCTTCCTGATGCAATCAGTTGTTTATATAGACAGTATATGTATGATCAAAATCATGCTTTTAGAATTAAATATAAATGATATATCATGAACTGGATCTGTAAATGGTAACATTTCTATGCGTTTAGAGACGAAATAAAACGTATTAAAAGAACGTTAAATTTAATTATTTCAGAAAATATTTACGTATACTAATATAGAAATAAATTCGATCGCTGACCTCGATCGAGTTCAGTTATTATATTTTAGTAGAACCTAATATGAACAACCACCATGATTTTCTTTCATCCTGAATTAATGTGTGTCATCTTGAACTAAAGTTTCTGGCCGCTTTGTACGATGAATAAACTATTTGGTTGGTGTTTTTAACAAATGTACAAACTCGATGCAAATAGTTACTATTTTCATCCAAACAATAAATGAGTTCTTAATTGTCACACACAAGTATATATACCTATATGTATATGTATATATATATATATATATATATATATATATATATATATAATTTGTTACAGCAAAGAAATTGCACACCAAGATTTCAACTTAAGTAAAATTTATGCCAGATCACTGTGAATCAGAGCACCTTATTTGAATTGCAATACCTTGTATTTTAGGATGGGTTTCATTCTCATTAGTTAGTTGGCAGTCGCGCTGTGTTGATGATCATGGAAGTCCGACAGCCCCAGTGCATATAATAGACGCCAATTTTGCTCTTCTGTGCAACTAGTTAAAAGCAATTGGATTGGCGTTGTTCTGATGTCTGCTAATGTGATTTAATTTGACGGAATGAGTGAAAACATGTATTTTTTTATGTTTATTTATACTTAACTGGAGAACTCATACGATTATTTTGTGGCAATGTGTGTATCCATTTGCAGGTTGCAGTTGCTGTGTATGTGTGTACCAAAGCACTTCTGTTCCATCAGTCTTCTATCCACATATGGGCATTTGATTGGCTTTCATATAAATATGATTTTTTCCATATGCTGTCTTTCACGCCACAGTTTACATGAGTTGGTAATACCGCAGTTTAGGATGATTGCGGTATCAATCGCTTAAATCATTTTAAAATTTCACGTGATTTTAATTAACCCAATTGTGAAAAGATGTACAGATGCTTCACTTTCAAATTAATTGCAATGCATTTAGATGTTTGAAAATGCTGTTCCAACGAATGATCGGATTTGACTGTATTTCTGAATTTGTGATTCAGGTCCTGTAGAATAATTATAATTCTGAAAAACTAGTACATTTACGTCGGATAAATTTTGATGGTTATAAAGGACATTGTATATGCATAACATTCTTGTTGATTCCGATTTATGCTTATGTGTGAATTGTTTAAATTGGCTCCATATAATCTTATTTATGATCTTATAATTTCTTATTGCTTATATTATTGATGATGATCGGGAAATTTTAAACATATGCGCTATTAAATATTTTCTGATTTCGTTGGTAACTAGCTTTTAGTAGGTTCACCATATGGGCAATCTACGTTTTCAAACTGAACAGGGTTTAGAGGTATTATGCAAATCCAATTTTGTTTTCCATATATATTTATTGCGCCTTATCCTCGCTAGTCCGTGTCCTATCCTACGCTGATGATGATGATGATGATGGTAACTCGAAACGTGTCAGTGCATGCGACTGGCGATAATGTTGCTACGTTGTTCGACGGCGGATTAAATACAATGGAATTGGTGTTTATGTCAATTTCACAAACTTGACTAAATGAATTTTTACCACCACTCGCGTAATCACTGAGTTTTTAATTGCATTGACCATAAATATATATATATATATATATATATATATATATATATATATATATATATATATATATATATATATATGTGTGTGTGTGTGTGTGTGTGTGTTTGGAGAAAGCTGCAAATAGCTAATGTTCGTGACTGCATGGACAATTTGCAGTCGACATTTCTAGTCAAGAACAATTTATGCGAGACTACCAGAGCATATCGACACATTCCTGTTGTTACAAATTTGAAATATTGTTAGTACTACATTATTTTAATCGTTTCCGATGAATAGAAGGACTAAAAAAATATAATTTTTTTACTTCTTTACTTTAAGTGCTCATTTAGTATTCGGGACTGCTCATATAGCTTCTTTGAATTTTTAAGTTGAAAAATTTGCTTCTTGGTTAAACAAAAGCTGGCTCTATTGTTAAAAATAATACATATATACATGAAAAAATTGGGTAAAATATAAATTACTATAGATCTTCTTCCTTTGGAAAAATTGATCCTCAAATTGCACCATATTCGCAAATGCTAATATATGATGATATAGATAATTATTGCTGCAGGAAAACATTGAATCTGATTATTGAAATCACTCTATACAAAGTCGTATATTTTCACAGTTGAATTTTAATAAATTATGAGCCAAACGAACAGTAATGTCAATCCGTTATCATGGACATTTTGCACTTTAAATTAATTAGCAAACTGGAACAAGTCTCTGACGCAATGCGTACTTATTTTTCCTTTTTTGCTTTTTTATTTACGCCCGGAGTTATAATATATTTCCCGGTCCAGTCATTAGCGATATTATTTGATTCGTCGTTTCTTTTAAAATAACATAGATACAATTTTCAATATTATTTGAGTGATCGTTTTGCAGAAATATTTGTTCGGATTTAAAAAAAATTTTATTTCGTTAATGACCTGACATGCTAAAGGTTTTCCTATGTAACAATCACTATCTGCTTTGTAAGAATTTTTTTTCATGCAATTTCTAGAAAAAAAAAACATTTCAGCCAACGTTTTTTGTGCGATTGCTTGAGAACATTTACGTAATTTAGAAGCATTGGACAAAGAAATAGATAACCTTCTTTAATTTTCTAAACATTCTAGTGAATTGCATTATACGTATGAATGAAGAAAATGGTGAATAATTATTTTGAAAGGTTAGATTGGGACAAAATAAGCGGATGTTAGAAAGGCATGTTTATAGAAAGGGTACCCATCCAATTTTTTTATTAACCACGCATTGGGAATGTAAATGGGTGTTCTATAATTCAGGATTTAAGAAGCCTTAAAAAGTGAACTAGAATATATCAAAAGAAATAGTGATGACAAAACGGTATCCGAAAGTATTGATAGTTTAGACAATGATGGAGCTTATAAGAAAATTTTATCTCTAACCCACAACAATTTGATCATGAAAGGCAATTTCATAAAAAATACTAATTGATTTCAAATTGAGTAGATAATTATGGGCACCAGGTGCTAAATACGAACTCCGAACAATACCAAATCAACCACTTATATTAAGTAATTGGACAGGAAACCACAATGACAATTGG
This sequence comes from Eudiplozoon nipponicum, assembly GCA_029291075.1. NCBI lineage: Eukaryota > Metazoa > Platyhelminthes > Monogenea > Mazocraeidea > Diplozoidae > Eudiplozoon > Eudiplozoon nipponicum. The sequence continues at coordinate 55,753 of JAQBSW010000735.1, read as the reverse complement.
AAGAACTGAATTCAACAATAGTACATAGAATACCTCTCACAGATTTAAATCCAATGCATAGAGTGGCGAAAATGCTCACTATAATGATAATAAGAGGAGAAAATAGAACAGAAAGCAAATATGACCAAGTTCAGATCTAGCAAGACACACACAGGATATTGGACGTTATATGGAGTTAGAAGGCTGCAAACTTATTTAGATTGACAATGGGAGTAGACTGAGCAGGAAAATTGTAGAATCTATGAAAATAAAATTCAGAAGCGATTTTATGAAATTAATAGCTACAGAGAAATTATTGGGCTAAATATTTAAGGTGGATTTAATAATTTAAAAAAAACTTGGCTTAGATGAAACAGAGGTTCGAGCCAAAACTAGTCAGAGAAAATCAATAGGATATTGCAAACTGAATTAACATGTCTAGAAAATTTTACACAATTCTGTCTAAGCATCAGTTAAAATTTAATTTTATTCTATTGTCTCTTTATCACGAATACAATTATTTTTATTTTTAACGCTTTTTTACAAATTTCGTATTATTTTCATTTAATTTGCCAAAAGACTTTACAGAATGTGGATTCCTTAAGCTATTATTTATATATGATCACCTTTCTTATTGCCTTCAACCATATTCACATTGTACCATTATGTAAGAACTTTTAAAAAGATAAATTTCTATGACTAAATTAATTAACATTAAAGTTTCCTAATGTAGAGGCTCCTAACCTATTCGTGTCTGAGAACCCCATAGATGCCAGATCGCTTGTAGTCCTAACATTTAGAGTAGAATCTGAGAAGTTTATATTTTCATTCGCATCTGCTAAATTCAAACCTGCAACATCATGCGCTAACTTGCTTGTGTCCTCAAATTTAAGATCTGCATCCATATCTATGAAATTTAATTATTAAATTGACACTTAATGTTAGGCAAATCGGGATGTGAACCCTGTCTCGTACAAAACACACAAACAAATAACCTGGAAAGAAATAGACGCGAAAAACAGAATTATTAAATCACCTGTTTTAGAACGTCCCTTCTATGCGTGCATCAATAAAATATATAAGACAGTATTAGTCGGCGTATATTGTAGAAATTGATCAGTTTTTAATGAAGAAAAATGTGACAATTGCAGCAGCCCAAAGGAAAATACAACCAGTCGAGGAGAGTGATGCTCGAAAACTGAAAAAATGTCGCACAATTCAAAGTCAAGTATTTAAACAAAGAAAGTTCTGGAAAATAAAAGAAAAATTTTTTTTAAAATTAAAATTCGTACAATCAGCCAAGGTGGTTTAAATTTATCAGTTAATGTTACTTTAATTTTGGCGGAGGATTTATCTTCCTCCACACTACTTTCAATTCCTTCTCCTCTCTTCCTCATTTTTTACCGCATCCCATTGGGAATTTATTATTATTATTATTATTAATAGTGGATCCTTATGATTTTATTTGACTCAGCTACATGTTCATCGTTTGCGATATCTTGATTCCTTAACTAAATAAACAAAACATATTCGTTCATGATTTCATTAAACAAAATTGTGAACAGTATAAGGGCTTTTCAGCCATCACTAGACCACAGCGAGTTATAAAGTTCTCAAATCCACAACATTACTGTGAGTTCAAGTCTCCAACGATGGAATTGTTCCAAAGCGCTGACTGTCTTTCCTTTCTATCAATATTCGTTGAATGCGTATAGTGCAAAGCCCTTGGTTCAGTTGTTTTCAAATCTTTACATTGCATTATGGAAGACGAGATGTAGCGGATTTATTGTACCGATGCAAATCATTCTTATTTTAAAAAATTGATTTCAACTTATTTTCTGACAGAACATGCATGCACACATACCTTTGTCAATAAATAATAATTTACCAGGCCTCTCCACTGAAACCTGGTTGCAGTCATGCTAACGTTATTTTCGCTTATTGAATGGTCTCTTCGTTAGTATGCTTACTGTTACCAATATTGTGAATAGTAGTGTTCGGCTAAGAGATCGCTCATCTAAGTCTCCTGTGGTTCTAACAATGTACAAGAGTTGTGTCGATGGCCTGGCAGGCAGGATGTGAAACCAGCATTCTTAAGCATAGGCTCAAATAATACCATTGACGTTCCATGACGAAGTACGATGGTGATGGAACGTCAAAATTACAGACGTATAGAAGAGGTCAAGTAGTAATTTGTTGTCTTAACACTATGTTACCAATGACCTAAATTGTACCGAACGAATACAATGATGAAAAATGCTATCCAGGCACTGCTAGTTAAAGGACGTGTCCTTCCATGTCTCCGCAACATAATTCATGCCGATAGAATGCTAGCTATAATGATTTTAGGCTTGTAGCATAATAAAATATAATAACGATACCAAAGTTGTCTTTTTTTCATTTTCCAAAGGCTACAGTTGGAAATATAATATGTCCACACATCTCAGCAGAAGTGGACCCGTCTTTTTTTTCACTCCAAATCCCTGATAAATCAGAAACTTGACATTTAGCAAAAGGGCACCGTTTAACACAATGTTAAGCTTGTCATCAATATTTAACATTACGAAAGACTTTGATACGCCATGCTTCAGACAGTAATGAGGAGGCGTGTCTTAAGCGGAATAAAGGCCTCCAAACGCTCGTATTCAGTTTCTGCCTTTCAAACAGCATTATCAGCGTAAAAGAGGCCTCCAAACCGGCTACACTCCAAGACGTGTTTCGGTAGCCTTAGCATGGATTACATTTAGAACATAGTGAAAATTTTCGGAGCAATTACGCTGCGCTCTAGAACACCGGAGAAAGTCGTAAAATGTTCAGAGAAGCCCCTACTAGTGAGAATATAGGTTGGTGTGTAATTATCGTGGGTTTCGAGATGTTGAGCAATTTGGCACCACAGTAGTTGGTATGAATTCTAGTATCACAAGTTAAGTGGATTAATTTAATAACAGCAACAACTACTTAATCTCACTCGTTTGGAGCGGATTTAGCTTTCGAGATTACAGTAATAATGTTGTGCTAGTTCGTCAACACCACTTTTTCCACCGAATGTGAGTAATTTAGAGTAATTGACTCTGCCATCTTTGTGATAACTCTTGTGGCCCTATGTTTCTTTAAATTTTCCAAAATTTAAACGATTTGGTGTCCATGTTGCAACACATTGTTGTATTTACTTTACCGTTTAACATGCCGTTTGCACAGTGCCCCAGAAAGGGTAGACTTGGATGTGGCTGATATGTTGAATTTAGGAAAATGAAGTCGCCCGTACTCCCCTCGTAGAACGACCAATATTAATATATGAAATCTGAGCGGACTTTTTAAATACGAACTTACGCTTTGACGCAGTTTACACCTCTTTGTCAATATTAAGCAATTATTGTTCTTCAATCACTGCTAAGCACTCTTTTGGTTTTGATATTGAAACTTTCTGGCGTTGGCATAAATAGTATTCAACATTTTAAGTCAAATTATAGTTTAATTTACACTAGCCTGTTTTTGCTTATCCACATCACAAGAATTAGCTGATTAGACAACCTTTGCTTCCTGGCCGTTGGGCGATGCAGTATTGAGTTATAGTTTGTGTTCAATGCTTCTTGAACCAAGATTTATCGTTGCATAATATTTCAGTCGGTGTGCATCTGTAGTCTAATATTCCGATTGAAGTTTAAGTTTCTGCAGGCTTCACTCCAGTTTCTGTGGCTTGTAACTACTACTTCCAAACTGACTAATTAAAATGCCAAGTCGTATATGTTTAAGAAGATTTTATTTGAAAAGTATGCATTCAAATAGTTTTTAGCAAAGTCTCAGGATATGTCGGAAGTTTTGATTGAGTTGGGTATTATTTTAAAAGTTTAGTAATATTCTTCATATTCCAATACATTATTTTCATCAGCGGTTATATTATTTTTACAGTATTTCTTTAAATTCCGTTCATCGTTTGCGGTTGTAGAAAGAGCAGCTTAATTATTCGTTCTGAAGTTTGTAGATTTTTTGCTATGACAATTGAACAGGTCAGGTGTTCATATCAAGTTCGCAACCGTGATTATAGTTATTTTATTCACTTCTCGCGCAACCAGTGTTCGTTTAATCATATGAAAGTTCATTTCAATAACACTTCCCCGTGTAGTGTAGTGCCTATTAAAATATTGACGGATTTGGTATGGTTAGTTGGAATACTGTGTCTAAATGGATGCCATTTGAGCACCACCTAAAAGAAAAAAGACTAACTGAGTTACTGTAGTTGGTATATAATTGAAAATTATGTGTTTGTTTTCAGTGTTTAGAGCACCAGATTCCAAAGCAGACGTGCCCAGGTTCGAGGCCACACAATACATTACTTAGTATAATACTGACAAATGTAAGTAATTAATGGGTTGTGTGTTTATATAAAGTTTGCGACCTAGAATATGATAGTTGAAGAGTTTATTGTTCCATTTTCGCTTCTTTCTTGTTTACTAATTATGAAATTTTATTGGTGCCAAAATCTTTTGCACACAACTTTTAAAGAATTTAGTATTTAAAGATTAGGAATGCTTGCGTGTTTATTTTAACTTAAATTCGATTATTCAGGCTTGTATGTAACCTCAAATGGTTAGCTCATAAAGACAGCTATATTGAATTTTCTGTAGCACGAAACAACTGTAATTTGAAGTTAGTTTTTATAAATTAGCAGTGTTCTTTAGTTATACATACATCTACTCGTTCTAGTATTATAGTGTAGTAAGTGTATATTTAAGTGAAGAAATTCAAATTTATAACTAAATATCCATGAATTATATTTGATTTCGCGTACAATATGTATATTCTCGATAGTTTAATAGTCTTGTCCTTTACACAAAAATATTTTAATATGTAAATTGAACTAAAATATCCACATTTAGTGGTTAACAAGTGCGTATTTGATACTCTGCAAATAAAGTATTTATCCAATGCTTTCTGCTAACAAAAGTTCACTCGGAATAATTATATGCTACTTATCAACCTTCTGCATTGTTTCACCTTCGTAGTAATCACATCATTTTATTTCACATATAATTATATAGATACACACACACGCATATATATATATATATACAAATTTATATACATATATACATATATGCGTGCATAAAGTATATAATGTCAATGTTAAATAAATTTCTAATCGTTATTTCGAGAACTAAATTTATGTAGACATCAAATCCCGAAGATGAGCCAGTACCAGTATGCAACATTGGTTAATCGTGCTGGATTCAGCAATCTTTGTGAACTATTTTTCAGTGTCCGTGCATCATGCAGTTAAGTTTATACAGATTTGCATATTTATTAGCGAATTTTGGAATTTATCGTAGCTGAAATTAATTATGTGTTTAAGCCGATTCAGGTTAAATATGTAACTTGTATGAACCCTTTAATTGCGAGGAATAAGAGAATGTTTATGCATGACACAGAGCAAAGTTTAAATTATTTACCGTTCAGATGATACATGCACATTCAATATAAAGGATTTAGGAATTATTACTGAAAAGCTCGCCTGTGATTATGAGTAGCTATAGCGTGAAGGTCACAGTATTATTCAAATCATCCTGAAAACAAAAATAACATCACATTTTACAGAGTATGTCAGTGCGTTTGCCAGTTCCATAACGTAGATATGCTTCGTCTTTATTGAGAACACATCAGTGCATAGTCCAGAATTTGCCGCGGACAAGGATCCAAACTTGGCACGTCTGATTCATTTAATTATATAAATGTTCTATTCAATGCCACGTCTCCTGGTTGCGTGGTGTCTGTTCTATAGTGACAGATTAGAGGTAGCTAGTTGGAACGTTAGGTCTAAACGTATGTTATATAGGCTCCCAATAAAGTAAAAACTAACCAAGCAGCATTAATTTGTATATAACTAAAAATTGTGTGTAGCGTACGTCAAAGTGGCTCAATGGTTTATGCAATAATTTCTGAAGAAGACGTGCCCAGTTTCGAGGCGTTGTACGCGGAGTATTCTGAACAGAACGTGATGAGTTACCAAAAGAACGAAAACGGTCTCTCGGAACAATTGCCTTTAACACCTTTTTGCATTGCCTATTTCATAATGGAAAATATATGTACACGATAAGAAGGTGATTTTATCAAGATCTATTCATATTTCTTTTGCTTACCGAATTCTTTTTGTATGCCCAATAGCATTTTCGGACAGTTAAATTGCGGACGGCTCGAGACTGGCGGGACCATTGAGAACCGCTCAATCAATGCAAAAGACAAGCTGTGTACCAGGAAATATAAAGGAATCACGGTTTTACTTACCTACGAATAATTTAATGATAATTGCAATGCTATTTTTTCTTTGATTTACAATATAATCTTAGCTAGTGAAATATAAGATTACGGCGAACGGATAATAATAAGAAGATAATTTTGTTCTTAAGACAGTATTTAAGTTTATTATTATTAAAACATTTAATATATTTCTATGCATAATCAATTAAATCCTTGAACGTGCAGTAAATATTTCACCTTCAAAATCGATATTAAGTAAAAGTTCACATTGTGGTTTTGCTAAGGTTATAGTTATTATTGAATTCACCGGCCTTTCTTAACGGCGGAACTGTAAAATCCCAATTGAGTTGTTTATTTATCAACTATATGCTGTGGAGAACTAATATGTATGCCATTATGTATTAGGTATTGCATACGTAGTAAAAACATTTGTTTAAATGTTTCCAAATCGATATGCCAATTTCAACATGAAAAAGGAAGCTCAGGTAGACACGCGCTTCGTGCTTCCCGGAGACTTGTCTGTAAGAACCGGGACTACGCACAAAACCACTTACAGAAATGTTCAACAAAAGTGAGCATTGAGTAGTTTAACTGCATCTGCGTATGTATATTATAGCAGTAATTTAGTTGAATTAAAATGAAATAATCGACAACGCGACTTTAAATCCTACTCGTTAATCATAGTATGTAGCATTCCCGAAAAGGATACCAACACTGCAATTTTAGAGATAAGGATATTTTCACGAATATTGATAATAAAAAAACAGTTTTGTACACCTGCTTCTCTAGAAAAATTTACAGTATCTCCTTGATCGTGTTAATCATGAAGTCTTTCAATAATAAATATTATAGATAAATAATTATTGCTGTGGAGGCTAGTATATATATATATATATATATATAATATATATATATATATATATATAAAGTTTCAAGAATAAATAGCTAAAATTTAAACCGGACCGAACATATGGATCAGTGCTCGGCAAAATATTAATTACCTATATGTTGGGAATTAAAAAAAAAACATTGTATTTGACAGAGAATGGAACATATGTCTCTCCTCGTTGTCGTTTACCGCGATCAATCCTGCAAATTATTGATATTACTTTTCTTGTTCTTAAAATAATATGCTCTTATGCGATAGGTCGCTGGTCTTTGCTGAAGTGCAAGTGCTGTCTGCTGGGAATTAATTGTATGACAAAAGCAAAACGATGACTATAAAAATACATGGTCTTTTAAAAGATAGGTCAACAATAAAAATTAAATCTTAGTTAACGTAAAACGTTTACTTCTGAAGCGGAATAAACCTGTTATAGGTCTTCTTTCAGTTCACTTGGAATGTTGCCAATCATAAATTTAACCCAATATGTGCTTTCACTGCTAAATCACCGCAATGGTTTTTTATCCTGAAAAGGTGGTCTACGACAAAGGCACGAAAAATCGTAAAAATAGAAATTAAATTGATTTCATAATTTTCTTGTCTAACCATCACCTATTTTAGTTCATATCCTAACAAAGCTTCTTATTTAACTTTATATGATATTTATGTGTCTTGCCCCCATCCTATCTATTGAGGTCACTTTGGAAATAAAGAATAATATAAGAATAAAATAATTTGACTGACTGCGTTCTAAGGGTTAATAAATATCCATCGAATCCAGTTATACTTAGATGGATGTACACGTGTATTAATTATATTTAATTGAATCTTTTTTAGATATACACACACATGTGCATGAGTGACATGCGCTCATTTAATTGAATGACAACAACTGTTAATGAGCAAGTCAATCCTAAGTACAACTTGAGTGGTTTTAGTGAAATTTCACACGCACATTAGTCGTCCATATTCTAAATTTTATCTGTTAACTTCACGTGAGTTTATGAAGAGTATATATATATATATATATATATATATATATATATATATATATATATATATATAGGCCGACCCCAATTACGTTGTGTCACGTGGCGAGTATAAATCAAATAGCCTAACGTATGCAAATGATAAATTCATATTGAGCCAATCTAGGTTCACTTAGGTCGATGATCATAGAAGTAATTGGGGCACACACACGTGACACGCTACTACATAGCAGAAGATCACTCAGAATTGTAAATGATATAGCTGGCGAAAATACGGCACTTGCTTTATTTATTTATTGCGTAAAGCATCGTATGATTGGTGAACTGACAATGGTAGCTGCCAAAGTCTGCCGAAATATTTTCAACGAATAAAACAATTGAAGTTCAGCCTGTGTTAGTTACAACGCAGATCAAGTAACCTAGCAAATTCGTTCAAATGCTCGCAATTTTGCTTAAGCCCGAAAAATGTAATTAATTTTGATTGCCCGAAACAACAAAGTTAACCGAGTGACAATCACGTAGTTATATTACATTTTTATATACATAGTTTATTTAATATTTAGCAATTCCAATGTAGATTTGCTGAAGCTTCATGCTGAAATTAGTCATTAAAATATGTAGCTTTGATAACAAGACTTTCAAAAGAGATTACTTAATTTAATTTACCTACGAAAAGTCGTATCTTGCATATTCTTATTGTTAACATTATTTGTGAACATATTCGTCTTTCCATCCTGTCTTAACTTTCTTCTAAATTTTCTCATTCATTTTGTAGCCTGTCCAAAATATCCTAAATTGATTCAGAATCCATGATAATAATTAGCCATATTACTTACAGGTAAAAGACCCTATATAATTCCGTATAAAGTCGCTGTGTTCTAATTTCGAAATATTTTTACTTTTATGCATAAAATTTAAAAACATTATGCTACGCAGCCATTAGGCACTAATAAATAAACCTACAATTTCTTAATTTTACTGAGAATGTTTTAAGTTTCTTGCTGCCGCTAAAATGTATGTTTACAGCTTGGGTACTTTGAAACAGAATGCATACTGCAATTCAAAATGAGCCGAGTTTTTTAAACGGAAAACTGATTTGTTAAAACAAATATAACGAACAGATGCACTAAGTGCACAGTTAGCAAATTAAAAAAGCTGACCATCTATTCAAACAAACATCGATAGTTAGCCAAAGTTAGGCAATCACGAAGGAAGTTTCCTTAAATATTTATCATTGAGCACAATTTTCTAATCAGTAAAAAATGTAATATGTTAAATAAAGGATTTTGTCGATTCTAAAATGACATATTTTATAAAATATTTCTTTTTACATGTAGCGAAATATTGCAAAATATGCAAGACCACAATAGAAATATAATTCAGTTGCATTTTGAAACGTGAAGATTAAGTTGGATTTGGATGCTAGTAATTGACAGTTTAATGCTACTTATTAATCAAAGCTCAGAATGAGGTCTTTGTCCACCGACAAAAGGAAGCATGAATAGTATAAATTTCTTCATACCGTAACTTATAAAACTTAAACGTACGGCTATTTTATCTGATTTGGTTTTATATAATGCCAGCACTTGAAAAGCCAATTGACACATTTCTGCATTGATCTTCACTAGTACAAAATTTGACGCGGTTAGCGTTTGAGCAAGATAAAGATATTCTTAAAGCGACATGTCTCCAAAATATGAAACAAATAAAATATTTGTTTGAACCATAAGTATCCAAAACACTTGAAAGCAATATGACGAAAGAGCAAAATTAACCTCTTTGACGATTTGTTCTACCAATAAACTTAATTCATTGGTTTCGGTCGCAATATCCATAATAATTTTTTAAGCGCATACAGTGTACACTGTATGGTTTAAATATGCTTTTTTGTTTAAATTCGGATGCATTTTTTAAAGAATATCGCGTAAATATTTAATAAATCATGTGCATGTAAGACCTTTTCGTGTTGTAGTAGCTTCCGACAAAAAATGGAGAGCTTCTTAATAAAATTAAATATTATAGGAAAAAATGGATTTAATATACATGAGAACGCATTGTTTGGAAAAAATGCGTGGCAAAACCGTTCTTTTTTTCAATTGACTTAGTGAGTGTTTTAGGCAAACGATGATTAACTACCTAGATTAATTGCTAATACCTAGGATTTCAAACGATCAACTGAGATGGCAACTGCATCAGGAAGCGAATTTTGATGCTTAAGACATACAGTGCGATTATTATTATATTATTTTGATAAATGAACTGGAATTAAATGCTTTTGATTAGCAGAAACGAAGCTTCTCGATTTTCTGTTTCTACCAACTGCTGACGTAAAATTTATACTTTAATAAATTACAACTTAAGAACATTGTTTCAACAAAAATTTGAGTAAGGTATGAACTATGATGATTAACCCCAGGTATAGGAGGTTACCTTTCAATCGCCAATCAAAAAATCTATGTTGATAAATTGGGACGGGTTTCAGGAATCAAACCACAGCTAGAGTTGGCCGATACCCGCTTATATCATTGTTGATACCAATAAACTGTCGCAAACATTTGAGAGTATACGTAAATGTTCCATTGCGATTCTTAAAATTGTCAATATCTGATAATATTGTAGTGAGCTTCTTTTTTATACTAGTTTAGAGGACATATATAAAATACTAATTACATGAAAACTTGTATAGTATTCACGTCAGTTGCGTTCATATTCTCTTTGATTCATACCCTTGTCTGATTGCATATATGCTTCTTTTAAAAGCCAAAATTCCCGTTGATATTAAATAGCGTAAATATGTTTTCTGAGAAAATATAAATTATGCTCAGACACTTTTTCGTATATTTTTGATTCTGTTTTAATTTAAACTTACTCATTTTATAAGTAAGCTGAGTTTCGCCATGTATAATAGTAGAAGATTTACAAGAATTCTTGCAATATTCAAAAATAGATGTCAATTAGTTTGAATGTATATATTCCACATTATTTATAAACTTCGTTTACATGACAACAATCCATTCTTTACACAATGTGTTTCATCGAATTTTTATGATTGGAAAGAATTACAAAGTGAAAGGTGAAACTAGGATAATGAGCTGCAAGAAATGGAATATTTAAAGATTCAAACTGAATGAGCCGTTATATATACATATATGACCTTAAAATTAATCGATCTTTCGACAGAAAAGCATTCATACTTGAGTTTGCATTTCTTTCAATGAATATTAGTTGTGTTGACATTGTGCTCCGAGATTTTTTGATTATCTATGTAAAGAGTGATCAAAACTCACCTCGAAAACTTGCGATCTCGATTTCCTCCACTAGTCAATTAACAGAATACATCATGCTCGAAGAGATGATGGTTAAGCGACGGATTGCATAACACGCTATAAGTACTGGAAGATCAATTAAAGATGTATTAATGTTTACATAGGCCTCTTCGTGGTTCGAAATATGCCAGCGAATATTCATGCCCGTGTACGTGTTTTAAAGATGAGCAAAGCGACAGAAGAAGTCAAATGGATACTCACAGTGTTTTCTCTCTGAAATTGCTATGTGAATAAAATAAACAATCCGTTATTCTACAGATTACGTGCGGTCGAGAAATGCCTAACTGATAGAAGTGACATTTTGTATAGCTCTCTTCCATATAAATATCGAGCCGCAGGCAATATTTTCACCAAAACGCCAAGGAAATGCAATTGGCTGGAGCCATTTCTTGCATTCATTGGCGTATAATAAAGGACGTAAACTAGTTATTTATAATAACATCGTTTTAAATTCCAATTTTAAATTACGTATACAATAAAAAAATATTTGGTCCAAAAAGCGACAGATTATAAAAAAAGTGGTATTGTATAAATTATGGATGACTATTATAATTTTTTACGAATAAAATGCAGTGCACGACCTTTAAGACAACTTCTGCTATGAGTCATAAAATAAGTGTGGCCTTTTTCATTTTAATGCATTTCCTATTGTAATTTTTCACTTTAAATTGGCAAACTTAAACTAATTTAAGGTTATTCTAATTAATTAATTCTAATCGTTTATTTTAAAAAAGCATAAAACAGCATTGCCTGATAAATATATTTGAAAATATGTGTACTAAATTGTTGTTTTATGGTGGGATTTTTGTTAAAATATTATCAGTATAAACTAAATACAGCATCAGGTAGTAAAACAAATACATCAAGAAGAACGTTTATCTCCTTATCTGGAACTCATCAAGTACTTTCTTGAATATTCCCTTAAAGGGTCTCGAACTGGGTCCAGTTCGTATCGCCGTATTGAAGGCATTCCTTTGGCCAACCCTGCCGCAGACTACGCAAAATGTTTAATGATATACCATATACTTTTCGGCTAGTCTTTCCTTCTGATGAAGCCTATGTCCCATCTATTCAGATTTAAAGTAGTAACGGATACCGCTCAGACTGTCATCATAGAACAGACATTTTGCCAACTGAGGAATTGAAAGTGAATTAAAGTTTTACGGCACGATTTCGATTATACACATGTTGTCAGTGTAAATAAAACGTTACGTCAATAAAAAGAGGTAATTCATCGAGAACACCTGTTTAGTTCTTATTAAGAACTCGTCAAGTACGCGCTAGATTTTGCTGCGAACGCAGCTCGAACCTGTTCAAATGTTTGTCGGAAATTTGTACTTATCGACTGAGACACCACCGCAGTATATAACGCATAATTTCCAATTATAAACTAACTTATATGTTTGATATACCATTTTGACATTTTAAGATATTAAGATATCTTTTTCAACCTAAAGTTCTCATAGGAAACCAACGATCTGCCTTTAAAACTTTTTTTTCCATATAATTTTCTCATGCTACATAGTGTCAGTTTAGAATTAACAGGTCGTGGGTGTTAGGTGAAACTTCATTTGGAAAGAGATGCACATTGACTATAAATGGATAGAAAGGATAACGAAAACTTATACTTTTTATAAGGCTTCAAATTGCTTGAATTATGCAGTACAAATTTTGCCCAGGAAAAGCAACGTTTACTGCAAATTCTGCCAAGTACTAAACGAGTTCCCAATATGGACGAATTCGCTCCGCTTGGGGCATTGGCTACAGTAATGATACATTATGACAAGTTTATTGTAAATATACATATACATGTCTATGCATAAGTAAAATCATTATACTAACGATAGCATAATTTCCAACCATTTAAAAGCGTATTCTATTTGAATTGATAAATTGATAATGTATGAAAGTATAAATATTTTGCGAAGCATATATAGAAAACAGTCAAATAAAGGCAATTTTCTTTTCACCAGAAATCCACTCGACTGTAATATCAGGTAAATTATGTAACCAGTTTTATTTGGACACAAAAACGGATAAAACTGTATTAAGCGCGTACAGTATGCGACAATACACAGGAAGCGAAAAATGTGAAAGTTGCGGCAGGCATTGTGTTTCATATACCTGCTTTATAATAAATTTGTATTTTTATGCATGATTTATTTCAGAATTCAAGTTGCTGGTATATTTTTTGTTCAGAAATTGCTTTTTCTTTCATAACTACTTAACGACACAGTTGCTATTTTTCAAACATATACGTCTCTGGCTTCCAATGAACGCTGTAAATAGAAATAGTCTGATGTTTAGTTTGACATATTTTCATTTGCATTATTTATAAAATTATTTAAATCAAGGTTACGATCTGGATATAAAAACCACACCCATTATATGCGTACATTTGCCAGTACAAACTAATCATGGTAAAATGTTGAAATGGATATTCATCCAGTTGACTGGTTTCGTCCATGTTAGGAATTATTGATTTCCTTTCCAAGGTTTGCCGTGAAAAGAGCTGCAACCTGGAACGTCTCCTTATGCATCTGTTTCCCTAACCACTGAGCCAAGCTGCCGCACGGTGCACAAAATTATCAGTTATATAATAACTAAAATTTCCTGAATAACCTTTCCTCTAGGCGTCACTTTAGGCATAAATAGCAAATTCGAGAGAAAAACGCGAAATTTTAATTCAAAATCATTTCGGGACAAGCAGTGTTAAAACGGCTCCAGAGTCACGGGACCAGTGAGAATCCATCAATCAGTTAAAAATGCAAGCTGTCCACCTGGAAATTTAAAGAAATCAAGATTTGATCGATCTACAAGTGTGTAGCAATTGTCACGTAATCGTAAATTGTATTATCAGCTCGAAAGAAGTCAGCACCTCGCAAAAGCCAATTCTTATTTTAGGAATATAATAACTATGTACTTGGTTACGCCGGATATTTCTGTTTCATGTTTCGGGAGCCTTTTCGACCATCATATCCACCTTGCCAATTATTTAAACAACTTGTAAGTCAAGTATGTGTATGGCAAAGTTGAACTGCTTTATTTATGCTTACTGGTAGATCTCTTAAGCAGAACTTACATTTCATTTGATAAATCCGCTTCACGTGTATATATGTGTGTGCTTATGGGTATGCACAAATACACTCACAGTGATGAAATTAAAGTAATCTAATGACATCGTCCGATTATTCACAAGATGAGCTTACGCCATACCTGTTTGTATGTGCATGTATTTGATTAGGGCTGAGAAGCAATGAATTATATATAATTAATTGCACATGTACATCCATCAAAGTGAGAATAGTGTGATTAATGTAAAGACGCATTTTGCACACGTCAGACCAAGTTTTTTCGCTTTCTTAAATGTAGTATTAACGAGTGGCGTGATGACCAGTAAATGAGCGAGATAATGTTAATAATTTGTTCGCATTTTTTTCAAAATAACTAATGAAGCATTAGTAAAATACTAAGTTTAATTGGGATAGTAAATTTAAGCTTAAAAAAAGAGATATAAAGAAAATTCTATTTATTATTATTTGCTACATGGAAAAACTTATTATAGTAATATTTTATAGAGATGTTTATTTAAAAATTGAAACGTCGATCAAAACGTGAAAAAATATCATTACCCAATCAAAAATTAATAGATATGTTACAATATCAAGTAATGTGAAGGTCAAATTATAGCATAATCTGTAATAAATCATCCCCTGCAACGTGTAAGTTGATGATAACCCAAAGGTCTTTCTTCTTTTTCTTTAAATCAAGTTTGCGAGCTTGAAGTAAACACCAATCCCATTTTATTTCACCAGTCATCGAACAATATAACAAAACTACCGCCAGTTGCAACGCATTGACGCGTTTCAACCTTCCATGATCATCATCAGAGTACGACGGCAAGCTGACCAGCGAGAATCAACCTGCGTTGTACATATATGGAAGGCAAAGTGTAGGTCTTGCACATACATTGTACGTGACTGGAAATGTCGGCTGCACAATTTCGGTGCAATCACGAACATAAGCTGTTTGTAGCTTCTCGCCACACACACATACACACACAAACACACACACACACATATATATATATATATATATATATATATATATATATATATATATATAAGCAATACAATTAAACAATAACTGATTGCAATCAATTATTTTTTAATTATTTTTCTCTTATTTGAGCAAGATTCCAATTCCAATGCGCGCAGCCCTTGCCCCCTAAAATCTAACCTGGTGATTCTCTTACAGCTGTTTCATTCATTATATTATCCCTCGATTTAATTTAGTTGGGTATTCTAATCAATGTTTTCGATCCATTTGAACCAAATATTGACACCTATCTAACACCATTCCAGCTAACTGTAACATTTTCAAGATCTGATCTATTAGCATGCCCTTATATGCATGCAGGTCTACCTTAACCTCTAATAACCTTAGCTTGGTGCATGGTTTCACCTACATACGATGCGATTGAAGTCCTTAAATAGAATTTTATACTACATTAATGTGTCTAATCGTTCCATTTTCTACTCTTGGTTGTGAAGTTCAGTGCTCAGTGTAAGGTTATGCTGTAAAATGTTAAGTATATTGTATTTCATCGATACCCTTTTTATTTTCCTGCTTAGTTCGGAACCAGGCATTGCCCTGACAATTGGATCCTCTAATCCTTTATCTGACTTCACGTATTTCCAATTACGATTACATTTACTTATGAGACTCGTCATTGTTTTTTCTACTAACATTATAGTGTACTCATTAATAATGAATATTTCTCGCTGTCTACTTAATTCTATCTTCCTATGTCCTGAATCTGTTAGTGTCAGGCTTTTTTTTCCATCGATTTAAATCTACCGATTTCAATACTTTAATGATAATCTGTCTTAAAATTAAGGACACCTGAGTAAGTATTTTGTAACAGATAGCCAGATTAAGTCGGACAGCTCCATTTTTCAATTTTGTATAAGGATCTGCTTAACTTATTAAATGTTAGTTCAAATTTGACCAGAATTATTCTTCAAACTCAGCATGATTAAAAGTTCAAATTTGATGTACATAGAAGTTTCGTGCATTCTGACGCCTACGCACATGAAATCAGAGCTTTCCGTCATGCTATACATGGTGTATCCTTCTGGTCCTATTTAAGTTAATTTATTAGAAAGTACGCAGTTCGTAATACATAATTTTATACTAATATTGGTTTTCCACCACATAGAATATAGAAATTCTTCTATTTCAATCATTATTTTTTACAGAAATCGTGTATGGTTACATATTTATCTTTAAGAGTATCCTTTTATTGTGTCTACACGCGTAGTTTTCATTAAAAATCACAACAACAAAAAATTTGATTACAATAATTTATTTCTACCCTGACTTTTAAACCTAATTCAATCGGATGGATTTTGTAATATTTTCATTCACTAATAGAAATTAATTTTTAATTTTATTTACTTTTCCACTCTGACTCAATAGAGAAGGCATACAAATCAGAACTGCGTTTAATCTTAAGACAGCTACGTCGAACAAAATTTTTATGGAATAAAAGCTTCTCTTGGTCATTAACAGTTATTATTTGTGAGGCATGCTGATAGGCCTCTTACAAGGGTTTCAGCTTTAAATGTTTAAACGATATAAATATTTAACCAAAATCATAAGGCTTTGTCTACCGTTTAACGCCTGGAGTTGGTTCTACATGTTCAATTAAGAAATAAATTTCATAACTTGTTTCGAGTTAACTTAAGCTGTCACACTCAATGTTGACTTCCCAAAGGGTGCTTATCAGATGCCTATCTTTGTTGGGATATATGTCTTTACCTTCAGTCAAGTAAAGTGTTTTTATACCAATTTCAGTTGAAGCAATACAAATCATGGCGTATTATATTACTTGCTACCATTAAATTTACAAATAAATTAACGTAGCATTTTAAAAATTCTAAGAATTAAAACTGACGTTAATGTAAGACCATTCTAGAGAGAACGTCTTGATGCTTGTATTATCTGATGTTATTTGATTTAAAATTTTCATATTGTTAAAAGATAGTATCATAAATCAATCTCTCATATTTATTGCTCGACTGGCCAAACAACTTGTTTTTAGTCGAAATAATAATAATTCGTGATTTTAATAAAGCATAAATTATCGATTATTGAATTAAAAAGATAAAACGCCTTTTCTATTTCTGTCTTATAACAATAAATACAATGTCTTGTCCCGACATTGATCTATAGCGCACTGGTTAGTGATTTATCATGAATGAGAATTTCCTCTAGTTTTTAGTCGCATTCAAGCTATCTAAAATTATTTCGTTTTGATATATTCCTTAAAATGTATTATTGCTTGCATAGTGCTTTCGTCGTTAGAGCTAATACCAAAATTAACGGTGGCGGGACAATTGATAGCTCTCGTAGATCAGTAAAATCCTTATTTTAAGTACATAGCTTGCTTTTTTAATTGATTGATGGGTTCTCAGTCTGAAGCCGCCCTTACACTGCCTGTTCAGAAATGCTTGTGAATTAAGATTTACTGAAAATATTCCGAATTATCAGAACTTCATTTCCAATTCCATTTTCAGAGTTGACACCAAACTCACAAAAAACCAACGTGCAAAAATTGTACCTAAATATTTTTTTCGTTGTAAAGTTCGAGAAGTTAATACTGAAAGTAAGATTTATAAAAATATAAAATCTACAGGTTTCAGTATAACTGGAATGGAAATTGAACTTTATTAGTGTTATAGCAATAAATATTTATGTTATTAAACGAACATTGGTTGCGCGGCCTGTGGTAACAATTAGTATAATCAAGGTTACTATCTTGATATTAGCACCTGACCCATTAATTACTTACATATTTCAGTACAGATAAAGAACTGTATAATGTAGAAAATGCAATTCATTCAGTAGACCGGTTCGGTTCTTATTGGGAACTCATCATGTACTTGCCAGAAATTGCCGCGGACAGGGATTGAACCTCGGCACTTCCGTTTCAGAATATGGTGCTCTAACCGTTGAGCCACCCTGCTTAGTTTTTCTGACATATGTAAGAAATTGATGAGTCAGGTGCTTATATCAAGACTGCAACAATGATTATAATATTAAATAGTTATGTTCCTTTTGTGTGAAATATTTTATAATCAGATGAAAGTAAAAAAGAATAAAGATTATGCCTTCCGGTTTAAGGAAATATCTATGATACCTGATTAAAAACACGAATCAATTGACAATCATTAACCACAAAACCTTTTCTTAATTAAAATTGAAACAAATAAGATGTAAATTTTGCGTTCGACAACAGAAAAAAGTATAGTCATCAAACAAATAAACTTGATTTAAAGAATTGTTACCACCACCCGCGCAATCAATTATTATTTAAATTGTATTGCCTATATATGTATATGTGGCGAAAGCTGCAAACAGTTAATGTTCGTGACTGCATAGAAATTGTGCAGCCGACATTCCCAGTCAAGTTCAATGTATGCAAGACTGCTAGAGGTGAGAGCCGCATATCTAAATTTGATTTCCATATATATTCAATGCGGTTTGTTACTCGATAGTCAGTTTGCCGTCGTACTCTGATGATGATCATGGAAGGTCGAAACGCGTCAGTGCGTTGCAGCTGGCCGTGGATTTGTTACGTTGTTCGATGACTGGTTAAATACAATGGGATTGGTGTTTACTTCAAGCACGAAAACTTGATTTTAAGAATTGTTACCACCACCCGCGCAATCAATTATTATTTAAATAAATCAAGGTGTTTGATCAGATGCATGAATTAGTTAAATGATGTTCATAATTCCATTGTGATTAAATATATTGAAATTATTTTATTTAGTGTTCAATACAAACCGAAGTAAATAATTTTACCGCTTAAAAGATAATATAGGAAAAAATCGAATTCATGTTTATCTCAACAATTAACGATTGTTAATTCTGGACATTACATGCTGAGTTCCCGAAAAGGAAGATACCAGTCTCCTATATGAATTGCCTTTTCCACGCTATTCAATATTTATACCGACAAGGTATGTACATAATGGGTCAGGTGGTTATATCAAGATCGTAACCATGATTAAAAGTACCTTTTTCACCGCTTACGTAACCAATGTTCGTTTAATTAACTGATTCGTTAATAAAGTTGTGGGGACACTCCAGATTATATGTTAATTATCTCGGCGTACGTGCTAATGAAATAAATGAAATGGAATGCAGTGTAACTAGTTAACAGTCGAAGATTACGGAAGTGGCAAAAAATTATTAAAAACAAAATTGCGCACATAATATATTAACACCTATGCCATTGTATTTAATCAGTCGCGCAGCAAAGCTAAACTATTGTCCATGACATTTATTAACGAGTTTTAAAATGTCATAGTTATCATATAGGCACGACGGTAAACTGGCCCATGAGGATCACATCGAATTGCAGGAAAATGAAAGCAAATAAAAAATTATATATATATATATATATATATATATATATAAGCGATAACCTAAAGTCGTCTCATGAATATTATGTTAGACTGTAAATGTCAGCATACAGTACTATGAAGTTACGACTCTGAAATTTTGCCCAGCTTTCGTAGCATTTATGGGGACACATTTTTCGATTATTGATTGCGTAATAATACAAACGTAATTCAAAGTTACTTAGCATCTAGAAAACGTAATATTATTTTAATGACAAGTTGCAGCATAACCAAAAGCCTTCGTCAGTCACGCGTACTGACTCGTTTCGGCTTTTCATGAATGTCATCAGAGTACGACGACAAACTTTAGCATTTTGCAGCTTTCGCTACAATTGTATAAATTATACAATTAAACAATTATTGATTGCGCGGGAGGTGATGGAACTTCTACAAATAAAATTTTCGAGCATAGAATAAACACCAATCCCATTGTATTTAACAATCCTTCATCATTGCAAAACAATGTCAGCCACGCGCAATAACACGTTTCGAACATCCACGTTGATCATCGGATTACGACTGCCAAATAGCTGGCGAGAATCACACTGCAATGCATTTTAAAGTAAAGTTATATTAGCTATTCGGCTCTTGACTTTTGCAGCCTCTCATACGTTGTACTTCTCCTGAAAATTCGACTGTACAATATCAACGCTGTTACAAATATTTAAAGTTTGCGAATTTCGCTACATATATATATACGTTTTACATCTAAAAAAATATAGACTGCTCGGTAGGGGATAAAATTTGCTTAAATCAAGTTCGCAAGCTTTGAATTAACACCTTTCAATTATATCTCTTAAGTCGTACAACGTTGCAGTGCACCGTGAGACATACAATCTGACGACTTTTTTACCTTTCATTTTTATTATTAGAACACGATTGCAAACTGATTTGTGCTGATCAAATGTCATTGCTTATTGTATGAAAGCAAAACGAGATATGCAGCTCTCAAAATTAGTAGAAATGCATACATTTTAGTTGACTTGCAGCACAGTTTATATACAGTCACAGACATGAACTTTTCGCAGCCTTGATCATATTATTATAAATAATACTATTAAAATCAGATTTGAAAAATTGATTTAAATACCAATCCCATTGTTTTTTTAATCAGGTAACTCGATGTTAAAAATATCCGTCAATAAGGAGACAGCTAGAAGTAAGAGTTGCATTAATAATTTGGCTTTCCTTTTTAGTTAGTTTACCGTCGTGTTATGATGAAGACCAAAATAGCTGAAAATGTCATTGGCTTCATAGTCAAAGCGGTAGAACACGACATATTACCATCGCCGGTGCCAGGTCACACTTTAAGCAAGCTTATCTTATTATGCAAGAAAGACGAACAGTTTCATATTAATGGGAGCATATATAAACAGACTGATAGTGTGGCAATGGGGAGCTCCTTAACTCCAGAGTTGCCAGAGACTTTTCTAAGGCAATTTTGTGCCGGTTCTATATAAATTGTCAACAGTTCGTGGCTGCTTTTCAAGAATTGACAGGTGGGTTAGTCAAGATTCAAAAGACAATGAATAGAATAAAGCGATTAACGATTTAATGTCTAATGGCTATCCCAGACAATTAATTTAATCAATTATTAAAAGGAAAATTAAACAGAAAAATGTGTATTACGGGCCAGAAAACAAAACAGTCTACTTAAAAATCCCATTTAATGGGGATACAATTTCCAGAATGGCACAAAAATGTTGAAGCAGCGTTAACACACACATGTAATGCAGCTAAACTACGAGTGTTATTTAGGGTGACACACTTGCCTTTACCAGCAATCTAAGAGAAACAGCCGTTAATGTCGATATCAAATATTATTTACCAATATACATGCGCAAGTTGTCGATCAACTTACGTAGGCCGATCGACCAGACGGTTAATTACTCGAATGAGAGAACATTGCAACTTGAACGCCTGTTTTAAATCAAATGGTGAATGCACGTCTGCTATTGCGCAACACATCATCGAATCAACGCACGTATGTTCTCCAGACGTAGCATTCAAAGTAATTACTAAATGCAAAAACAAAAGGGAGCTAGCCAAATACGAAGCCTTATGGATAAACAAATTGCAGCCGGATTTATGCAAGCAGAAGAAGCACGTACAAGCATTGAGCTTGAACTGGATGTGACGCACGCAATTTGATTGGTTTCTTTTTTTCACACTCTCTTTGTTCACATATTTCTATCTTGTTTTGCTTTCCAATTTATATATAAAGATATGTTCATTGGTAGATACTCGAGGAGACGATGAGAAAGAAAATTTTCTATTATCTGATAAAATTTCTTTTTGTTTTGCACTGGATGGGTACAATGAATATATATTTATATACAAATATATATATATACATATATATATATTCTTTTGAAATGCAAGCCTTAATAAAATTTATCTTACCCTTCCAATGTTAAAAAAAGAAAAGAAATTTTATCAGATGCAAGATACGCTTCTTTCTCATGATCTTTTCAAGTATCTACTAATGAACATCTCTTCATACATAAATTGAAAGACAAAACAAGATAGAAATATTTAAACATGGAGAATGTGAAATATATATATATATATATACATGCAACTGTGAGCAAGGTGTTGCCCACATATTAAGAAATTATTGCAAAAAGAAACAGAAGGATAAACCAAAGTCATCATGAACAGAAAGTATAATCTCATGTGCACATTCATTTCGTGCTTAATGGCGAATGATCCATAGGAACCGGTATTACGTCCTATGCACATTATATATTTTGATGATGAATGTGAGACATTTGGATGTTACCTTATATTATACGAATGTAAAAACCTGAATTAGAGGAGCAAACATTTTATTAAAGCTTCGAAAATTCGACATCATTGGCTACTAGCTATATACAATATATACTGAGACTGTAAATGTTACGAAAATTGTGTTTGCCGAGTCGGTACATTTTACCAACGAAATCGAATTCAGCATAAACTACGTTTCACCAAAGTTAGGAATTACAATTATAAATGAACACATTTTACTACAGCAAACTCATATACTCTGGCCTTCTCGGATATCATTTGTCACTTATCTCGTTAATCAGGACAACTTTCAGTTTAATATCGTTTGTTGCACAGATCTAATATATAGGCAATTGTGTATTCGGTTTGCGCTTCAAGTAACAAATTATTTCATATATGACCACAAGAATAAAACAAATTCAGCATGAAAGGAAGGTTTCATTCCATGTGCACATTCCTTAAGTGCCAATGAGCAGCTAATCAGTAGCAACCGATTTTTCGTCCTATACTCAGTATATGTTTCAGTAAGGAATACTGGACAATAAACAGTTACAGTCTCTTATTCGCATCTGTAGACAAGCAGAGGGGAAGATAATTGAATTCGCCAATGTATAGAGTTACTGGAATAGCAGATGTTCTGCAATAGTAGTAATTCTTAATTTTGGTGAACTTTAGCATACATATAAATCTATAGTGTTGGTGCCATGTACGGACTCGGAAAACATAGTATTGGTAAATTATACCTATTCGGCAACCATGAGGTTGCTATCGGGTACTGACGCAATAGCCATAGTTTTGGTACCCTTTACAGGCACGGTATATATATTCTATGTAGTGGGCTGGCTTTAAAGTCACATTGTCGAAGATATTATATGAAGTTAGCTACACTACTTCAGGTTAACAGATTCGTATAGGAGATTGTACCGTCCTATTTTCCCACATTTCTCACCAAATTATTAGTGGATATAGAGCGTAATACCGGTTACAACTGATGATTCGCCAATTAGCATGACACAACTGCACATGAGGTTATACCTTCCGTAAATGCTGACTAAAATTTATCCTTCTGGTCCTGTTTGAACTACTTTGTTGCTAGGTCGCAACGCCTATACAATAGTCCACAAGTTATTACCTGATCTGCGTTTTTGACTAACTTACCCAGCTTTCATTCATTTCAGTAATTTCTTTTTCTATGATATTTCGATCTTCATTACGAAGATCTTCATCAGATGCATCTCGAAACAAATGAAGCAGGTCCACAAGTTATTTCGAATGGTTGAAGTAGAATATAACATCTTCAACATAGACTAATTATAACCAAATTGAAAAATGTATTTGTTGCTTTCTGGCTATTAATCACTAGGAGCTGGCATAACGCTCAATACTACCATTATAATTGGTCAAGATATGTGGTAAATTCAGCCAGTTAAATTTGTCATAATTTTATGAAATAAAGTAAAATTAGTGTTAAATTCATATCAAGTTTTCCTCCATGCACTTGGAAGACCATTTTGCCATACACAGTATTTAAAATAACTGTAAAGCTTATCAAAACTTGGTTTTTGGAAATAGTCTAAGCTTCACCAAGAATGAAAATAGCAACTTTTGTGAACTATTACCTTATGTATGCTTTGTCTAACATATTATGTATTTCAATTCCACTATTTATCGGAAAATATCGGAGCCCATTTCCGAGTTCCTTTATTGGTTCACAGCTCACCAAAAAATATAAAATCAAACTATTATTACCAATGTAAATTGTCCACTGGTACGCTTTATTTAGGCTTATAACTTTTTATTATCATAATAGGTACGCGCACGTCGCTAAATATTCTGTTTAATATAATTACATAAGTGTGGCCAACCATTTAAGTGAACCTACTTTAATTGGATTTTAACTTAAACTTTGCACGCGATAGAAAAATTTTTCTATTCTCAATATGTGAAATGGTGTAGCCAAGGTTGAGCACAGTGGATTGGCAGAGGGGTAAAGTAATAAAAACGCAATATTAGGAAAATTGGGCCACGGTAATAATAAAAGAATTCTCTAAAATAAAAATTTTAATTAGTTTCTGAAATAAACTAAATGAGTTTCAGATAATAATATTAGGAATTTTACCTATCTAATGAATTAGCTCTGTAAGAAAAGGAGATGATAAAAATAAAAGCCGATTAAAATTATGTTTAAATGTAAAATTTAAAAAGATCATATTTAAAGGATGAAATTTTAAACGATGTTACTGGAAGAAAATATTTTGCAGGAGCTTGTTACCGAATCAGATTAGTACAGTCGCCATTCCGTACTATTTGATAATGATCCGTACCAAATGCAACCTAGTAATATTTATATCGCTTTTTCATTTTTAATATAATCTCGTGATTAAATTTTCAATGTTTCCTTATCCATCTCGTCGTCCTTTTTACGAATCTATATTGCGATATATCTACAATTATCCCAGTTTATTGAGGATCAGGTCACGACTTAATGTCCATACTTATATGCTGTTTTGGTTTTTGCTTATCCTTTTATCTAATACATAAAAAATTGCCAGAGCCAATATTTTGCAACGACTTCACAAAATTATAGGCATATATACCTACAAATAACTGGCAAATCTATCACGTTGTAACCATCAAGCACTAAAGAATATGGCTAAAAATAAGGAATATTAATCTAAGCAGGTTGTATCTTTAGTCTAAAGATATAATTTGTTATTACATGGAGAATATTTTTTTGAAAGAAATACCCATATTAATTTATATTGCATGTGAGACAGCTTATAGATTGAAGCGCATATTTAAAGCATATATATATAAAAACCTGTCCCATTGAATACATACATTCGTCAGTATAAACTAAGATCTGTATAATGTAGAAAAGGCAATTCATCCAGTAGACCGGTTTCGTCCTTATTGGGATCTCTACAAAAACTGTTTGTGATTTGCTGCAGACAGGGATCATACCTGAGCATGTCTGTTTGGGAATTTAATGTTCTAAAAGTTCTTAAATGTTTTAAAGAAAGCAAAAACGAATAAATGCGTTAATATTACCGATAACTGAATATCTGTGTCAAATCTTCGTTGGTTT
This sequence comes from Eudiplozoon nipponicum, assembly GCA_029291075.1. Taxonomy (NCBI): domain Eukaryota; kingdom Metazoa; phylum Platyhelminthes; class Monogenea; order Mazocraeidea; family Diplozoidae; genus Eudiplozoon; species Eudiplozoon nipponicum. The sequence goes on along the minus strand of JAQBSW010000735.1, from coordinate 29,993 downwards.
AATTTATTACAATGGGTTGGATTGAATATTTTTTATGCAATAAAAGCAGATTAAGATAAAGATTTTCCGTATTTATGAATTGATGCCAGATGACATTTACGACTATCCGGTCATAGTAAATTTAAATATAATCTTATGCATTAGTATACAATTGCATTGAGCGTCTTAAGCAACGTTACACTGGATTAGTTTTTGTTTCACTGCATAATATAACGCACTCTGTATAACTATCCTCAATAGAGTAATTGATGTACATTGTAATGTATGAATATTTTATTGACTTCCTGTTTGTAAAACAAGAAAACATCTTCTGTAACTAAACACGTGGATAAGCTGCTGAAAATAAGATGTTAGAATTAGATAAGAAGCAAACCGGTCAATTGGACGAATTACAAATTCTACATTATACAATGCTAAGTTTATACTGAAAAATGTATGTATGTACATGACGAGGCGGGTATTTATATCAAGATCGTAAAGTTGGTTAAATAGTACCACAAGTAGCCTTACACAACCAATATTTATTTAATTATATAAATGTTAGATTCAGCCTACGACTCCGGGCAGCGTATTATTTGTGACGGATTTTAGGTGGGTATGCTATATCGGCCACAACAATAGTAAAGTCTAACCAAGAAACATAAGATAGTATAAAACTGAAATCTGTGTAGCTTATGTAAGGGTGGCTCATTGATTAGTGCAACAGATACAGAAGCAGACGTGTCCAGGTTCGAACCCTGTCCTCGGCAATTTCTGGATTGCAAATGATGAGTTCTCAATAAGAACGAACCGTTCTTTTATAAAACTCATTGGTTTTCCAATGTAAAGACACTTGAATATATGTATATATATATACATATATATATATATATATGTTTCTTTATATATTTATCTATTTATCTATAATCGTTAATCCCAACATACCGGTAATTAAACAATAATTGATTGCACTGGTGTTGGTTACAATACTTAGAATTCAGTTTGCGATCTTGAACTAAACAACAATCCCATTGTATTTAATCGATCGTCGAAAAACAACGACTGGCGGTAGTTTTCTTATGTTGTTCGACGACTGGCTAAATACAATGGGATTGGTGTTTCCATCAAGCTCACAAAATTATTTTAAATAAATGCCGGTAATTATTACAGTCAAACACATTTTGTTCATCTTTTCCCATTTAAAACTCATGACTATATATATATATATATATATATTTCCTTATATACTTACATTTTGTCTATAAGCTTTAAGCCCAACAAAACGTTAATTCGAACAGACATGAAGAAAAATTAGAAAAAATTGAAATTATTTACTTGCATAGCAACAAATATATGTGGGAGTCAGCATCTGTACATGCTCTTTCTCTAATCCACTTTAAAAAAGTACGTCGTGACATTGAAAATGAATTGGTAATGGGTGAATTTGTGTAAACGATTAGGAATTTAATTATTTCACTCTATCGCCCCGGTTTAAAAACCAGACAGGTAGAATTATACGGAGATTCATGTGAAGAATGCAATATATAATGTTTCCTTGGTATAACTGAAATACCTTTGCCGATAGGCAAACAGATAATAATTAGGAATAGTTTGAGTTCAGTAATTTTTGCATGTCGGAAACGCAAAATTATTTATACTTCGTAATTTGAAGATTAACATTTTGTGTAAATGTAAATCCAAGTACAGACTTTCAAACAGATTAAACTGTTAATCAGATCTTACCCAGACTGCAATACTTGGCTTATTGAGTAATTATAGAAATGCCTTGAAGAATGAAGCCTGATTTGTTTAACAATATGTTAGAAATAAATACCCACGCTGACACTCGAATGCACTCAGACGATTTGGCATAATCAACTCACATTTATTCACTTAGCGTGCAACTTTTGTGTGATTATTTTAATGGGGTGTTTAGAGGGTGCCGTAGTTGATTAAAAAGGGAAATGTTGTCAATTATGTGTAAATTGTGCATACGCTATTTACTTTCACACCTCATCGTTTTTCTAAACTTATTTTAAAAAGAATCAACTATTATTCCGAAACCAAGAAATTCCGTAAATTGGCACCCTTATTTGTGATCCAAAAACGTGATATTCTAAAGGAAGTTATACTCAAGAATAAAATTATTCATCATCTACACTATTTACAAAAGGAATTCTTTCAGTAGAACTCCTTTAGAAACTAAGTTCTATTCATTCAAATGAAATTTATTCCAACAACCTGTAGAAATATGTCTAAATTTGAAACCATACTTACTCACTCATAAAAGCCCTCTATATATATATATATGTATATATATATATAAGAAGAAAAGTATATATATATATATATATATATGTATATATATATATATATATATATATATATATATATATGTATATATATATATATTTTTAAATATATATTCAAAGTTATATATATCGTAGTAAAAATATATCATATTCAAAATAATATGTAATATATCCATAATAATACTATATATATATATATATATATATATATATATGTAATAATAAAAAATACACTAGTAGTAATAAATAATATGTAGAATATGTAATAGTATTATACATATGTATACGTAATAATTTTAATAAATTTAATAATAATAAAATTAAAATTACAAAAATACTAAATGATAATAATAAAAATCATAATACAAATATCAAGAATAACAACAATAATAACACTTTTGCTTTGCTAATTTATGCCAACTAGCCCTGCAAAGAATACGATCTGGTTACAATTCGGAATTCAGCCGTAGGGAAGCGGTCGATTTTGCAATGTTACTAAAAGGAATAGATTAGTATGAATTAATACAGCAGCCTATGAAGTGACAGCAAAAAAATAAACGATAAAATGTAACTTCCAAAAGAAAAAATATGTTAAAATTTCAGAATGTAATTATTTTTTATCTTTTAATAAACATAAAGATATGCTGAGTTGATGTCAAAAGGAATCAAGTAAATCAACATCTGTAATCATAATGAAATACGGTATCGACGATAGAGAATTGATAAAAGTCCTAAAGGCATTGTAAAAGAAGATCCTCAAAAACTGTCGTTACAGCTAAGATTAATATGGAAATTGATATTAATAAGAATGGAAAATTAATCTAATTTATAACTATTTCCCTAGAGTAAAAGCCATTCAAGAAACAAAATAGGATTTCATGCGTAGGTACAAAATTAGTTTTAATTAGATGGCTATTAGCTTATCGGCCAATTATATACGAAAACAACTAAACTAGGAATTAAAATTTTCTCTTAAAATTAGCTTTTATCGGATTAAAATCCAACAGAATATGATCTGTTTAAAAGATTCTGCAAATTAACTCAGAAAAGTTTTATGGACATAGGTGGAATATTAGAAAAGGAAAATAAAGTCCGACTTTATTCCTAACTGTGCTATCTTAGAGTACCTGTTGATTATTAAACATGCGAAAAGAGTATATATTTATTTTTGCACATCCACACGACCAAACAATTTCTAAAATAAGACATAGGGAAAGCAGAATAAATAAGCACATTGGATTAGTAATTCTTTGTTGTAAATTTAACACAGTTATCGATTTCGAGACCACAATTCTAATCACTGTTTCCACGAGAGAATCTAATTCAAAAGTGAAGTTAAACTGTTTTCCATAACAAAATGTCGTCTAGGAATTTTATTTCCTCAGGTAGTGTGTTGTACTCAAATGCTAGCAAAGCGCAGAGTTGAACGTATTAAAATAATGTTAGTGTAGTAAGATTGAATGGTAGGCTTAACATTGATCATGTTATAAGAATAGCATGGTGAAAAATAGATAAATGGACATCTTACGCATGAAATTGTATAGGCCAATTTGAAATTAAACCACAAAGGTAAGGGATTGATAAATGATGGGAGATTGCGATATTTCCGACTTTGACGAACGACAACATTCAGGAATTCATATACGATTTAATTGAAGGCAATAAATAAAGCTAACGTAAGCAGAAATTAGAAATCACTGGCATAAAATATGAGAGGCAGGCAGTCTTAGGATAGGGTTTAGATTCTCAAAGCAGATTCGACGAGATCGTTTACAATCTACTCGAGTGAATTTGTTAAAGTGTTCAGAAAAGTTAAATGAAAAGCAGAAATTGTTGTCCATGTACGTGTATAAGTCAATATCCTCCCGGTCTAGGCGATGTTTACAGGTGAAAAACCGTTAGTTGAATCAGAACCAAGTTCCACGGTACGAGATTTCTGTTGATCTCGCAAAATTGCGCATACGGTTAAAATGCAGCTGAGCAATGTGTGATGCGAAATAGATGGAGTTGGCTGGACTGATGAATATCTCGGTTATATCAGCAGCAAATTTGAACGGTTTGAATTAGTTATTTGCTAAATGTATTGATAATAGTGATTGGTTGAATATTGTTGCACACGTTGGTGCTGATCTCGACGGGTAATTGAAATACTAAATTTTGTTGCACGATTACGGAAAATGCAACCAATAAGCAACCAATACCACTACCTCATGTAGTTTGGTGTCTGTTCAGTAAGGACAGAGTTTGGATGGTCAGTAGGAACTTTGGGTTTAAATGGATGACATATGAGCTCCACCTAAAGGATAAATAGACTAACCAAGTAACATTAGTAAGAATATACCTGAAACTCGTGTGTAGTGTAGTGTGCGGCAGGGTGGCTCAGGGGCTAGAGCACTAGATTCCAAAGCAGACGTGCCCAGGTATGAGCCCTGTCCGCGGCAAATTCTGGCCAGTACATGATGAGTTCTACTGGATGAATTGCTTTTTCTACACTATACAATTCTTAGTTTATACTGACATATGTAAGTAATAATATGGGTCAGGTGCTTATATCTAGACCGGTCTGTCGACAGCCGAGTATCCATCACCTCTAAGAACACGAATTTTTAAATTCATTTGTTATTCGAATAGGCACGGTTTTGCAGATTTTCGCGGTATGTTTCAATGTCTTCATTCGTAATCACTTTCAGGTTCATTTTAACTCTCAGCACCAGTTAAATACAAAAGAACGGCAGTTGTTTTGATCACGATTAAAGTTGTTTTTGTATTTCTTTTATAAACTATTGTTCTAGGGGTTGAAAAGACCAAATTTAAGGGCGGTTTGCAAATCGGACAAAGAAACTAGCATGAACTGGAAATTATATGAGGATTAATTCACAACGCAACCGCTTCTTAATATTATATTTTTCTTCAAATTTCCTAATTTAAGATGGCCGATTTAATCGATAAGTTAGAAACAAAATGAAAGACCGTAAAAGTGTTTTGGAAGAGAGGAACATAATCGTTTCCGACAGAAATGCAGAGCAGCAGTTATTCAGAATTCCAGAGACGAATGCTAACAGGAATTCAATAAGACTAAGGGGCTAAATGATCAGGAGCATTATGGAGGCAGTTGGAACAAGATTGTAGAATGCTCATCATTGCTCAAGACACATCAGATCCAAGACATTTCGCATGGTTTTGGTAATTTTGTGCATTATAAACATGATGTAGTTAACTATGCAGAACTCGGGCCGTTAGACTGAATTTCTGACAATATTACGAAAGATTTACCCATCAATGCGTGAAAAATAACACAATTGTGATATCTTCAATGTCTGAGGGTTGTCGTTTTGCAATTAATAGTTGAACATATAATTTTGTATTTAGGTTGCTGCTTTTACCACAGTGCATACTAGACAAGTATTTTTTCCCTTATAAACTTGGGTCTGGACCGCAGATGAATTTCGTTGAAAGGTGTAGTTTGACGCGTTATTGTCTTGAGTCACACAGCAAAGCTTCTGTTACGTGAAGTCCAAAAATTTGAACAATATGAAATCGAAGGACAGACTGTCCCCGACAATACCACCAAACATTGTTCGATTTTGATTGCTCTATCACCTTAGTTATAAAAAGAAATGTATACTATACTTCGCATAATATTGCGTATAAACTAATCGACTGTCAATTTATTTTTGCATTCTTAGCTCAATATAGAATGATTATTAGTATCTGTTTTAATACTCAGTGATTCAGTTGTTCAATTTACTCATTATTATCGTTCAATGACAGTAATACATATAACCTTTCCTGGAATTAAATAATACAATTACTTTCTATTATAAAGATTTTAGTCCTGGTGCGCTGGTGGGAGAAGAAAAAATTCTAGTATCTGAATTTACTTTAAAAAATTAAGAGTATCGATTCAAAATTCAATTTTATTTAGTTTCGCAATTAATTTGGACCGGCAATCCGTTTCCGAAAGACATTCTCAATAATTACATTTTCCTTATGATTAAAAATTATTTGCACATCTCTTAATGATAATTATTTGGAAGTGAAGAACATAAATGTTGACGACATTTATGTGGTTTTAAATATGTTTCAGTATTATATGTTTAAATTTCTGTTTTCGTAATGAATGAAAATGATGATCTATAATATCGAATGATTAACTGATCTAGACTGTCTTCTGTGTTTTCGAGGATCTCTGCCTTAGCTAAATGTCCGCAGGAATCGTTAATCACTTTATTAAGCGCGTTTCTATTATATATATATATATATATATATATATATATATATATATATATATATACAAACATATATATATATATATGTATATATATATATATATATATATATATATATATATATATATTGGTACATCTCGGTTCTGTTTGAAGAAATTCTAATTTGCATTTCATGAAATACTTATGAGACATTTATTGTCCTACAACAGGTGTTATTATGAAGTACAAATTTTATGGTGAAAAAGGGGAAAATATCTTCTCAGCGTCAACTAGGGAAGCAACTATCAAAGACAATGGACTAACATTTATAACTTTAGCGATGGTATTCATTTATTTTGGGCATTTTAGCTCATGCAAACAATAGATTAATTTTAAGTTGTCAAGACTTCCTGTTCTTAAGGTTTTAGGGAATTTTCCAATTAATTTTGATGCCAATTACTATAGACGTTAATTTTAAGCTATGTAACCTCATTCATTATATACATATAACGTTTTCGAACTTGAGAAAAATATCAATCCTCATTGTTAAAGCAAGCGCAAAACATTGCAATACTACCGTCATGATCATGAACTTACTTGTTTGGATTTTTCGCGTTTATCATCAAAGCATGAAGGCAAACTGATTTACAAATATTAAACCAACTTATACATGTCCCTTATTGCGATTCAAAGTAACGATCTTATCCCAAGTACTTTCGCGTATCGTTTATTAATATTTTCGAACTAATTTTGTATTTACTCAGCCACAGAGAATACGGAATTTATAAATATATCTGCATTGTATCAAAGTTATTTTAGCAAATTATTTTTAAATTTTTCTTTACTTGTGCAAAATTAACTCTCCCATTTTTTGTGAGCAGGGAATTAGAGAATTCAAGATTTAAAAAATGTACATGTCAGAGTTCTTTTCCTTTTGCATCAATTCTTCTAACAACTGACGTCAGTTACTTTATTTGGCATATTAGCATTTTAAGTTTAAATTCTTATCGAAAGCACATTAAATGCAAACGTATGAAGCGTTTGTGAGCTCATACATCAAAATAATTTGTGCTTTTGCTGGGGTCATTAATATTGGCCGGCCGCGCAATTAAAATTTACTCATTTAAAAGCCTTTTGCAGACAGTTAGAAACCTTTTATATAATTAATCAACCAATGGTTGCGCTTGTGATGATAAATATCATTTAAATTAAAGTTGCGACCTTGATATAAGCACCAATCTCATTATGGTTACATATGGCAATATTAACTAAATCTCGTTTGATCAAGAAAATGCGGATGGTAACAACATTTATTTAGAAAATATTTTTAAAACTTGGTCTTCTTATATATATATATATATATATATATATATATATATATATATATATATATATATATATATATTCTTATATTAGGAAAACAACACATAAATAACAAAGTGGATAAAGCCATATATATATATATATATATATATATATATATAATAGGATTTGCTTTTACATTAAGCTCGTAAACTTCATTTTGATCATAGTTTCTTTGGAAGGCCGATTAGACTTTCGGTTTCAAACCACAGTTCGCGAAACACTTTCAACTTCTTACATACTGCCACAACAATTCATACAAAGAATCGCAGATTTTTCAAATTTTCTTGCAGTTCTATCAGCGGTTTAATCTTTTTCCAAAGAGCGGAGTGAACGTTTGCTTCGGACGGGTATTTGCTAAAATGGAGTTGCGAGAATCGTTGTCGAGTCCAATCACATTAAGCGAGACCAGTTCAATACACAGATCAATGCATACAGAACCCAGAAATCCTGAGGCTGATAATAAAATTTTTTTAATTTTTATCAGAAAACCAAACTAACTACAAAGAGCAGCAAAATTTATTACCTTGAAAGATCATTTTCCAAAGTAATGTTGCAAGAATTCTTGTTTTATAGGCCACAAAATGCGAAATATCCTAAGCTTGTTACAAGTTACTTACAGAGTCCGGTATCTAATAATTGTCAACGCATTGTTTACAGAAATTCTACCCAAACAACATAAAACCACCTTTTGGCAAAAATTATTGACCTTCGCTTGCAACTGCTAAATGTTTTTTCTGTGCAAAGACAGTGAGCGAAACATCTTTAACTTCTTATCCGTTGCATAGAGAGACATGAAGTCAAGTGACCATGGACTCAGTTTCTCGAGTATTTTTCACAGAAGATCAAATCCACACCACAAAGTGGCAAGAATCGTTGTGCTTAACAAGCGTTTTAAAAACTGTAGCTGCAAGAGTGTTTGCTTTGCGAACTATAGTAAGCAAAATATGATCCACTAATTACCGACTATTTACAGAGCCAAATAACAAATGGTCGATATGCCATCTTTGTAGAAATTCTACCACACGGGCATTTACTAAATGGAAATGCATAAGTGATTGCTCTGTGCCAAGACGGCTATTAAAATATATTCATCGTGTTACTCAACATTATAATGAGGTCAAATATGAGGTGGTCGATAAATACAAATTTTAAGTAGTTATATCAGGTTTTCAGAGCTAGGCATGCACAATTAGCGGAATATCTTCAGATTTATGTTGAACCTGAAAAATCAATTTGAACCGACCACCACAGAAAGGCTAGACATGTTGCAACTAACACTCAGATTCTAAAATAAAATTTTCAGACAAGTGAAACTACTTGATACACTACGCCATTGTGCGCACAGACGTAAAGTAATTGTCAATTCAATGATTATTTTAGTTCCATCAGGAGCTCAACTTATATCAGCAAACTGAGCAGTACGTTTGCCTCCATCGGATAATTTCATAAATGTAGTTGCAAGAATGGATGCTTCATGCAATCATAGTAACCAAAACATCTTCCACTGATTTCCCACTGCTTTTAGAGTCCAGGAAAGGTTTAGAAATTGACTCAATTTGCCTAGAAGTTCAATGTGGAGATTAAGATATCTTTGCAGATTGGCAGGACTTATTTAATCTGACAGGCAGCTACTAAAATGGCTTCGCACGTCTGGTTGTTTTGAGCAGACACAACGAGAGGAATAAACATATCTTTTTACTTCTTTATATGCAGAACCAAATGTAGAAATGACTATTCAGAAAATTTTTCTACTGGCTTCATCAGTATATCATACTACCTGCACAAAATAGCCAGAAATATTTCACCTGTCTGACAGCATTTAAAACTGAATTGGGCGACTGGTTTTATGGTGATACTGCAGTAAAAAAGTAAGAGCCCAGGCTATAATTAGATTATAGCCCATTTCTTTCTTATAGTTCTACCTGGAGATCAAATTACCTGCACAAAGCAGCCTGATCTACTGCATCGTGTGGCAGTTACTAAAATGGAGTTTCGATCGTGGTTGCTCTTTATTACGACCGTGTGTGAAACACATTCACCTCGTTATTCTATTATTATCATTTTAAAGTAAATAGTTTTCATCGGACCTGACAAAAACGATGAAAAACTTGGCACATCTTCAAATATTCGTGTTCTATTACACATCGCACAAAAGTGGTTGCGCATCGATTTTGTCAACATACTGAAATCTCCATCTTAATTTAATTCATTTGGGAAATTGAAATTAAAACGTAAGGATACATTATTCGAGTAATGCGTTGAAAAACCTTCTGAAATTTTTCCTGTGAATGCTTCAAACTCAGCTTACAAGATTTCGTGTACTGAATATGGAAATATGGAAAGTAAGCATGCGGTGATTAACGTTATTTAAGATGATTCTTCATTCGCGTTTACTAAATGTCTACGCCATTGTAGCTTTAAGGGATTACGATTTAAAAGATTTACCACCAGGGCATCTATTAGGTAACGCCTGTTAGCGCTAGCCCTGTCTAGATGTTACAACAGACTGTGCGGTTTTACTATGTATGTCAATGCGTCATTTCCGCTCCTGTCCTAAATCCAACAGCGATGAAAGTCTTCTTCAGTCGTTTTTACATGCAAGCTAGTCTTAAAAACGTCCACTGAGTAAACAAAAATACTCGCCTAGGAATTTTTGCGATAAAACGTAACCCTCAAAAGTCAGAACTAGCCCCCTATGACTAACATGCTAAATATTTTGACTTAACTCAATCTGCTAAAATTCTGTTATCACTAATGTCTGGTCAGCAGTGTTCTTCTGAGGAAGCTATGCGGTCCTCTTGTTAATATGTCCTATTTAGTCAAATAGTCCAGACTTTTTAAAGATTATTGCAGCTTACAATTGAAAGCTATATTTACTCCATCTGATAGAGCAGTATGCGATCAAAAGCGAAAAATTGATCCTCATTAACAAGAGCACGGCTATTTTGCTTAGCCTACCATCTCATTACAGTCGACTCTGTATGACCGCCGTTCGATTCGTCTCCTAGGTCTAATAAAATGCCATCGAATTCTTGTTCAGTCTTTCCGTTCAAGTTGAGGTTTCTTACGCTAAAGATCTACCATATGCGGACATTTGCCTCTCAGAATGAATTAGATATTTTATATATATTTTTAGCTTGTTTGCCATCGGAGATTCACAGTGACAATAGTTGCCTCAAGAAGGAATATATTTTTACTGTGCGACAGGCTTGATAGCCGCGTGCGCAGTATTGGTGCATGAGTCATGGCTTCATTACCATGCGTCCATTTTATTCCCATCTATTTCATATTCTGAAGCGAGAGTTGATAAAATTTTGGACACCCCGTAGACGAAATGAGTACAGCCGGCCTTTTGATGATAAATTCTGGGGTGATGATATTACATAAGGCTCAACTATCCCATGCCGCACTTAATATATGCCTAGTTTCTATCATCTCTGATTAGCAAATACTGACCCAAACACGTTAATTTCTCTAAACGAGGTTTGGGATAATGTGGCACTATCTGATACACTCACGCACACTGCCTATCATAATATTAATTAGGTTATACGACTAAAGCTAAAAAAAAGTATTATTGGTCGTTGATCAGTTGATTTGTATGACATTAGACAAACTTCTGCAGTTCTACATCAGAACGGACACATTATGTCACATAACAAAAGAAACAAAAGGAACCAACGTTGGCCCGAATAAAAATTAATCTGCAAATGACTAAATCCGTTATCTTGTAAATTATAACTCTGCATCTAGCCCAATTACTGGAAGGATTTACGAAGATACCACTGAGAGTCTGAACTAAGTGTACGTCTCAACGACAATTGTTGTTTAAGATTTCAAATATATCGTGCCATTTATTATAATAAAGGTTGCGAAATTGATAAAAACACCTGACTCATTAAGTACTTATATTTGTCAGTATAAACTAAGAACTGAATAGTGTAAAAAAGGCAATTCATCCAGTAGACATGTTGCGTCCTTATTGGGAACTCATTGCGTACTGGCCAGAATTTTCCGCAGACAGGGCTTGAATCTGGGCACGTCTGCTTCCACTACTATTAATATCAATTTGCAGAGATTATTTAGGGCCAGAAAATATACCACAGAACACGTTTCATTCGATTTTAAACTTGTTACAACCTATTTTTGTTAGGCATTTAAACCAATTCTTCAAAACAAATTTGCAAACCCGAGAAAAAACCACAATGCGTATTTTATATAACCAGTCGCTAATAGAACTGACACGTTTCGAATTTCTGAGTTTATAATCAAAGCACGACAGTAAACTAAATAGCGAGAATCAAACCAGAACGAATATATGTAAAAAGGAAAGTTAGACACGCGGCTCCTACCTCTCGTAGTCTCGCATATGTTATAATTTTAGGTAAATATGCGCTGTAAAAATTTATTTTATATTAATATATATTGTTATATGTGGCACTACCGTGTTATAGTCTTTCAAAATTCTCTCCGGAATTATTTTCGCGGATTCGAATCACAATGATAACTTTGTTCCACTGTAGTCCCAATTCAGCGATACATGAATCATTAGTTTGTTCTACTGGGAGGGTTATATTTGTAATGAAATACTATTTTGTACGTTGAGTAGATTTGTACATAGTCACAATTTGAACGTTTTGTAAATATATATAGCACGATAGGGTGGCTCAGTGGTTAAGTTCATAGATTCCGAAGCAGATGTCACCAGGATCTAGCCTTGTCCGCGGTAAAAAATCCGGACATTATTTCAAGTGGTTTAATACGGAAGCAATCGGTCTACTAGATGAATTAGATAAAGTTTATATATATATATATATATATATATATATATGTAATAAATGTTTATTGGGTGTAAATAGTAATAAATAAATTCAAAAATGAACAGAAGGATAAACAAAAGACAGCATAAACGGAAAATATTATCTGCAGCACATTCGTTTCGTACTTACTGGCAACTCATCAGTAGAAGCCTTATAAAGCCCTTAACCTACTATACTTGGGTGAGGAATGTGGGAAAATAGGACGGTACAGTCTCCTTTACGAATGTGGAAACGTGCCATAGTGAAGCTTACTTCATATGGTCTTCGACAATGAGACTTAAAAGCCAACTCACTATATATAATACATATACCAAGTCTGTATGGGTACCAACACAATGGGTATTGTGTCAGTACATAATGCCAACACTTTTTGCCGAATTGTTGCACGGTAACACCACTCGGGTTGCCGAGTTGGTACATGGTACGAACACAATAGAATGCAATAAGTAATAAAGTTCACCAAAATTGAGAATTACAACTACTATAAAATCATACACTCTTAGTTTTAGTCAATACTCCTTTATCCATCTCCCCTTATTATGTGTATCATTTAATTCTGTCTGCTGCTTAGTTGATACAATTTATATATATATATATATATATATATATATATATATATATATATATATATATTAGTTATGTTGGATCAATTGCCATTTCTGCACTATATAATGCTTATTTATACTGACAAATTTATACATATAATAATATTAATATTTGTATCAAAACTGCAGCCTTGGTTTAAATAATATTTCAATTCCTGTTTCATTCTACATTTTGCCAAATTTGAGATAAATATCAAGATGTTTTATTGTCAAGCCTTTTGGCATTTACTCAAATTTATTTTAATTTACGTCCCATATTCCAGGTGCTCGTGATGTTAATTTAACTAGAACGTTTTTGTTACGCTACGTACGTCATTATATAATACATTATATACTTTTTTTTATTTAGTGCTCATCTACCATTGAAGAGACATGTGTTTTAAAAGACTCCCTTCTTACCATCTAATTCAAAATATCTTTTTCTTAACAAAATATATTTATTCTGATATATTTGGGCATATACATCACTCATCGGTCACTTCGACTTTATGGAAGTTGTAAATTCGCTGGTCACCACCGAATACACTGTTATAACTAAATTGGGTTTTCGTTCAGAACTTTTACAATGTAACATCAATTAATTTTCTTACATGTATTATTATCCTTTTATTTAGTATTATAATTATTACAATAATTATATTTATTCGTATTAGTATTAGTAAAAAAGTAATACAAATATTAGTTATAGTAGTAGTATTAGTGGTATTGTTAAAAAAAATATTATTATTATTATTATTATTATTTTATTATTATTATTATTGGTAGTACTAGTATTCTCATTGTGTGTGTGTGTCTTATTTTTATTTATTTATTTATTATTATTTATTATTATTATTATTATTATTATTATTATTATTATTATTGTGTGTGTGTGTGTGTGTATTTGTGAAGTAGTATCCTATAGTATTAGAAGTATTATTATTATTATTATTATTATTATTATTTTTATTATTATTATTATTATTATTAGTAGTAGTAGTAGTAGTAGTAATATCACTAAGAATATTTTTGATATTATTATTATTATTAATGTTATTATTATTATTATTTATTTTGTTATTATTTTCATTTTTTACATTATTTTTATTGATACAATTAATTTTATTATTTTGGTCTTGCAATATTACTAAGATTACTATTCTTATAACTGTTATTATTACTATTATTTCTATTTACATTATTATTTTTATTAATAACGGGTTTATTTTTATTATTTTTTTATTATTGGTATTGTTATTTTTACAATTATTATCATTATTATTAATTTAAATCATAAAATATATCATTAAATCTTAATATTAGTGTGTAAATGTCAAGTTTAAGTGCTAACCGCACAATGAATAATTGCCCATATGATTATGCGATCAACGACGCGTGCTGTCATTGGCTTGTAACTATCAGCTGTTTTCCCTTTCATTGGTTGATGTTTTTTGTTGTATTCATGCATTATTCGCCAATCAAATACCGGTTGCAAATTTAATTATTTTTACTTGTAATCTATTTCAAGGCTAGCTTCTATTTTATAGTAATTTTATTTATAATATACAAAAATTAAATATTTCAAATTTGGAGATAGTTGCTTCTTGTTTTATTAAATTATTTTTCAACCCGTCTCATAAAATGTTGAAAATAATGTGGAAGGATCGTTAATCTAATTACTCGGTCAAAATTGTGTACTCTTCGAAATATCATTCAAACCACGTGGATTTAATATATGATTAAAGAAATATTTTTATACAATACTCTAAGCGGTTTCATGTACCAATGGTTGCTTGATAAACATAAGATAGTTGTGACAGTTTTATTAATGGGTTAATAAATAGTCGTTTTGGAGATTGTTTGATGTGTTGACTAGACGCTTCCTAATAACAAAGCATTTTTAGCATATTCCCGTTATTAATTAAAAATGTGAATATTTCGTTGTACGTCGGAATTTCTTCATTCTTAGCAATGAAATCGAAATTCATGACCCTGCATCAAGCTGCCTGGAGTCTAATACTGGTCAGACAATTGATTGTGGGCTCAACTTTGTCTCTTACCTCAAAAATAAATGTCATTCAAGTAATTGTCATAGTGATATTTTCAGTACCGCATTGCCGATTTGCATCAACTATAAACAACGGCCCTCAATCCAGTCAACGACAAATTATGCATAATCTTCAAGACAATATTGGCATCTTCCTGGGTGGCAACAACGAAATTGGTGGAGGACCGTTCAATCAACATCAACAATTGCATGAGGACCAGCAACCCTCTACTGTTAATCCATCACATGTCGTTTACCTCGTAAAAGAGGAGAATACGGAACCTGTATTTCTAGGGGATGTCACCGCCGACTTAATCAATAGAAAGATATCCGACATGTCAGGAAGTTACCAATATGTTGAAAACGGTCAACGAAGCTCCACTTACAATAGAATTTCACAATTGAGGAGTACATACATTCAGGATCATACGTCATTCAATATAAGGCCGCAGTTTTATTCACCAGACAATGGAAATCTTGTATTTTTCCCTTCAACTCAACCATTTGCCCGATATTTTCGACTTTTAATGGGCGCTCCTAAGTCTATTTTAAATATCAAGGAAGATAGTGAAATTATAAAACCGACCAGTGTAAATAATACTTCTAATATTATCGGAATCAATGGACACACACAATTTCCGTACTCTAAGCTGCCTGAATTAGACAACATTTCAGATTATACATCTCTGACGTCTCAAAGTCAACATCTGTATCTTGTCGAAAGAATAGATCGTGAATCAATCTGTACTCACTCGCAGATTTCATCGATTCGTTCATCTTCCACAATTTCTTCGTACTTAAATTCTCCTTTGCTTCTGAAATCATCCCATTCGACACCTTCTTCTGTTTCTACCGTTTCAGCGACTCCTATTATTGATTCCGCGGCTTCTTCTGGTCAGATTGTCAGGAAGCTACGGCAGACGGACAATAACCAACATGCAATGTCTAACGAACTGACTTATTTGCATTTACATTCTCCTAAATCAAAAGACGATAACGAAAGTAAGGATGATAATGTATTCATTAAAGTCCAACAGCAACAGCAATTACATTCAGATAAGGAAAGTTCGTATTGTAATTGTCAACCGGACTTTGGTTGGTGCTCCTTTAGTCTTCAACTGGCAATTATTCCGACATTACACTCCCATACTGGACAACAATCTGATACATATCCACTCTCGCAGGAGACAGGTGAATATGGGGAAAATTCAGCGCCAGAATTGACAAATGAATTTCAACTTTACACTATTGAAATCCGTCTTATCGATATCAATGATAATGCACCGGTGTTTGAACCAAACCATCTTAAGCTAACAATTAGTGAAGCAGAACCAAAAGGCACTCAATTTCGTCTTCCAAAGGCAGTTGACATAGATATCGGGGAGAATGCCAAGTTCTTTTATCGTCTTGAAAATAGACAAGCAGCGGATTCTATGGAAAGATATGTTAATACATCATTGGATCTACGTAAGGGATACCGAACAGATTTCTCTAGCGATTTTACTCTATTTCAAGAGAAGCATCATCCTCAGCTGTTAGACGCATATATTAATAAAAATAACAAAGAGAGCAGTTTTCTGCCATTTGGCATTGTACTTGGTGAAAGTCGAAATTACAATGAGCTACAACGCAATGCGTCAAAATCTGACGAACACCAATATTTAACGAAAACTCGCACCGTTTTTGGTGACAGCACTGACACTACTCTGAGTTTGATATTAACACAACCATTAGATCGAGAAAAGCAAGCGTTATACAAGCTGCGCATTCTCGCGGAAGATATTGGCCAGCCAATATCGCAGACTGGCCAATTATTGATTGACATTATCGTAGCAGATGTTAATGACGAAACCCCGCAATTCGATCAGTCAGTTTATAGAATTTCTGTCAGTGAAGATTTAGATAGTGGTAGTCAGATTGCCAAATTTCAGGCTATTGATAACGACGACGAAGCAAATGGTCGAGTGTCTTACAAACTGCAGATGCTTCCTGGCAATATGCGGGCGCCTGCCTCCCGCCAATTAAGTCAATTACGTCTCTCACCTGAAACGGGTGTTCTATGGCTTCGTGGCAAGATCGATAGAGAAGTGACGCCTTTGATTGCGTTTAGAATTATTGCGTTTGACCACGGTCAACCAGTTTCACGATCCAGTTCGGCGACGGTGATAATCAACATTGATGATGTCAACGACAACGCCCCAAGAGTTCATGTTTGGCCGGTAGATAGCAGCTGGTCCGAAGCTACACGCCGAACTGACAATAACAAGGGGCGATTAAGCATGTTGCATTTAAATACCGTAAAATCAACCTTACGCATTCACTCCGCGAATGTACATCAGTCTTTTGTCAACGAGTTTATCGGCTACTTATCCACCTCGATAAATTTTGGAGTTGAACAAACAATACTTTCTGATACTTTCAATCCACGCAGCAGAATAAAAATCAAAAGACACTTAACTTTGGAAAGTAACTACAAGATAGGTTCTAACAGTGGCAATCTAAATGAAAGGAACGCAAAATTTCGTAGGAAAAGAATGAGCCAAATGCAGGAAGCATCAAGTCGACCAATGTTAACACGAGTTATTCTATCAAAATCGAGTGAATTCAATGAAGGTGTTGACGAGTATACAGTATGGTTAAGTGAAGAAACTCCAGTAGGCAGGCCTCTACTCCTCGTATATGTCAGCGATCCAGATGCTGGCGAAAATGGTACAGTTATGTGCAATACACAACATTCGCATTTTCAGTTGGTTCCAATTCGAGTTCTTGAGAAGAAACACGGTAATGAGCCTTTCTCCATACCAACTCCACCTAGTCCTTATTCTAACCTGTATATTGAAAACGAAGCCCGGTCTCCTTTTCTTAATCTGCTGGACGGCAAGGTGATTCATGAACACAGTAATGGATTATTTTCTCAAGAAACTAACAAAGTGGAATATGATTCTGATGAAATTGTCATTCCTATTCCAGTGGAACGCGAGCGTCTTCTTGGAACACCCTCATCGGCCGACGGAAAAGATTTTCTCTTTACGATTTTGGCCACAAGACAGATTGACAGAGAGACCATTTCTGAACACAACTTGTTACTTATATGCCAAGATATGGGTGATGTGAATAACGGTCATAATGAGCGTATCAACAACTTCCCAGAAAGTGATCCTGTTCATCAACCAAAACTGACAGAAAAACATTCAACACGAATAAAGCTTCGAATACGCATTACAGACATAAATGACAATGCGCCACGATTTAGACCGCCAAGAATTATATCCCCCGTTAAAGCGTTGAGCCAGAGTGATTTATACTCGTCTTGGCAGACTAACACTGACGGTATTAGAAAGCCGGAGAATGCCGAAGAATCCAACTACCAGCTTTTATCCACAACTTTGCAAGAAATATCACCACAACAATACCGGAAGTCAATGAGTAATTTTGTTGATAAAATGAACAGCGAAAACGAAATGCAAGCTAAACACAATTTGATAATTAACTATAGCATTCTTGAACTAATTGTTCCGGATAATTTGCCTGTTGGTAAAACTGTGGCGTTTTTTCAAGCCATCGATTTAGATGAAGGAAACAATGCTTTAATTCATTATAACCTGACATATACAGACGCGTTTGTAGCTTCCGCGCCTCAAAACTATACTGAAAGGCTAAACAGAAAGTTATCAACCAGCCCGGTGATAAAAACGGCAAAGAATTACACCTTTCGTCCAACTGCGGATAGAAAAGGTAATGAAATAGAAGTCGTGTTTGGAGCAAATCAGGCTGACGAAAGTACTGTTATAAACGAGCAGCAATCCACACACAATAGTGACTATTTCAGTCTTAATCATAGCACAGGTGAATTGGTTTTACGTAGGCAGTTAACGTTTATGTCAGAGGATGATTGGATTCACCTAGTCATTCGAGCTGAAGATTCTGGAAGTCCAAATGTTTTAGGCACTAACCTGCTAGTTGAGATAAAAGTTTTTATTGTTAACCTTCATACTCCAAAATTATTAGTTGAACCTCTTTTTCTGCGGACAACGCATCAGGAGTTTATTGACAGTCGGCTAATTATTCTCAATCAGACATTGACAAATTTTTCCGCCACGTTAGATTCACACGTGCGGCAGCAATGGAGCTTCGGTTGGCTAGAATTAGACGAGAACATTCCTACAGGAACTCCAGTTGGCAGTATTCGTGCTGTAGACAAGGACAGAGGACAGGCGGGACGTGTGACCTTTCGATTAACCAATACAATTAGCAATGCTTCTAATCTACCCCAACAAATTGAAAACCTTACTAGAAAACCAGCTCTGCTTGCCATAGATGAGCATAGCGGCCTATTGACAACTATGTTTTCTGTGGACAGAGAAAGCGATGGGGATACCTTTCAAGTCGTTGCAATTGGAGTTGACCGTGGAGAGCCGCAACGCACTGGCACAATGCTGTTGACCCTGCGCATTCTAGATTCAAACGACAACGCTCCAAAATTTGTATTTGACCATAAACCATTTGCGTCAACACCATTGGAAATTTCCAATCCACGTTTCATTAATATTAACGAGCATAATGGTGATATTATTAGTCATAATTACCGTAAAATGTTTAAATTATTTCTTAATGTGACGTCAGAAATATCAAGTGAGGAAAACGGTGACGAATTTGTTACTTCGCGAATCAAGTTAATTAGTTCAGAAATTATACCACGAATTCAGACTGTAGTCGACAGTAAGGTTACCACAAAAGAAAGCTCAGTGGATAATGAAACGACAAATTCTATTTTATTGCCCATTTCCCAGTACTTTGCCTCAGACTCAGATATCGGGAGCAATGCAAAAATAGATTTTCGACTTATTAGCCTTTCTGAAATGTGCACGTACATGAATGCTGAAAGTAATAACGATGACGAATTCGCAGGAAAAACTGAAACGATTTACAATTTCAACCATCAACAGAATTCGCTCAATGGTTTATTAGATGTCGATTCTCGAAATTGCAAATCGATAGTTCACGAGAATACGACTGACAATCCCACGAAAGCAGGTGAACATTTCCTGGAAAGATCAATAAATCTTGTGGATGTGCATAGGTATTTCAGCATTGACTCGCAAACAGGAGTACTGTCTTTAAAGCTAAATCCACAATTAGCTGATTATTTTGTAACATCTGTATGGAATGATTCTCTTGATTCCATGGACATTTCACAAGATAAAGCATCCAATTCACCTTCAGCATTGCCATCAATGTCAAGCAAACTGTCATCTTCTCCTTCTTCAAATGTGTCTTTGCAATTAGTAAGTAAGTTTATAATAGTAGCCAGAGATGCGGGTTTTCCTGTGCGCCTTGAATCGTTTTTGTGTGTAAAAAGCATAATTACCTCACACGTTGGAGGAACGTGGCGCAATTTCGCGCATAATTCATCTACACTGCGGCAAATACACGCATTGGAGAATAGCATGGTATCCAGATTACCTTTCAAAAATGAAAACCAACAGCCAATCTTAAATAACACGCCCGCTTCGGCTAAACTTACTGCAAAGCACGAAATGATAGACAAAAACATCTCCGTTGAGTCATTGAACACAAATCTGTCAACAACGCATTTGGCATATAACAATGAAGAGATTGGAGAGCTGGTGTTGACATCTTTTCGATTAGGCATTATTCGTGCGGTCCGTTCAGATTTGATGCTACAGCCAGATCACCCGTTTCACAGCCGACTCGGTAGTCAACATCAAAGCGACGAAGTAGAAGAATGGCTAATTCGCAGCGCTCAAACTAGCAGAGGCAACAATTCGAGATCTTCTAGTCGAATCAAATCAGATTGGTCACTGGCTCTGACAAAAAATTATGCAGACTTAACCAACGAAAAAACAGGATCAGTCGACAATACACGACTAGGGCAATCTATTAGAGTGCTTATAATATTAGGCACAGTCTGTGGTGGCCTGTTGGTGCTCAGTACCGTTGTCATTCTACTCAAACGACCGAGTTGGCTGGGATTGGGTTCGAATACGCCCAGAACAGGCATGAATAAAGGTTTAGATAAATTTAATTCCCTAACCGGAGTTAGTTCGAACTTGAAAACGTTGTGCGATGTAGGCAAGCCCGCGAGGGACTTCAGTGAACTTACTGTTAATCCGCTAACATGTGATGCTCAACTCGGTGAAACTAATTGCGGAGAATACATCATTTTCGGGCGCGAGAAGAAGAGGACAAGAGAAAGATTTAGAAATTTCTGGAAACAAGTATGGGAATTTAAGCATGCACATCGTAAAACCAAAACAGTTGTAACCAAGTATGATCAACCAAATCAACTATTTAAAATACATGGATCGCAAAACATGTTTAACAAAATTAACAATGAGAAATGTAAGTCAACTTATTAAATAAAATTATATTAGTCTATTTTTTTTTTAAATTTATCCTAAGCATGAATCTTGAACAGCTACATTTCTATACAATGTGCATATTTGTAAGTAGCCAAAACAATCATATATAACAAGTCTTGATCTTTACTGATCGTCGGCTTTTTTTTACTAGTCAAAACTAATTTTAAATAGGTTAGTTTTTTTGTATACTATATTGACTTTGAACTGGCTTTCATCATTATATACAGAAGTTGTGTTGCTTTATTATTTTTTATAGTATTGTCATTTTCCCGTTGATGATTTGAATATAAATCATTCCTCATGGCCTTATGCACACTGCCATAGACGTCCAATGTTACTAATGTATACATTTTTCAAGCATTCTGAACCCGAAAGCACACCGCAGGCAGTGTCTATGCGTGACCACCTAAAGCGTGATGCCCAGAATACGATCATGCTGGTAATGTTGATTTTGTGCTGATCAGCGAACTTCAGTCATTGGTAAATAGATTCGTCTAGCTGTGATCTCTTGCCGGATCGGGCGCGTTGACTTCTGCCCTGAGCTCCAGGCATATTAGTCTCGATGCAGTTGCCTTCTAATGTTCCGTTGACAAATCTGCTACCACATGCATATTTATCTTAGCACCAAATTCGATGTCTCCACTTCAAATATATCCCGCCTTATGCCACTGAATGAGGGTAGATGACGGACATTTATTTGACACAGTGTACATTTCATTACAAGCCAATATATTTGTAATGTTTTTAATGCTTTTCCAAAATGAGTATTAATTTGAATTAAAATTTACGATTCCATTAATCCGATTCGGTTGTTTATCATTAGTTTGTATTTTTTTTAAAACTGTTTGATGAGTAATGAACTGATGAAGGCGGCCACCAATGTTCATCAAATTATCTTCAAGTAAAAAAAAACTGGAATTCAGTCTGTGTTAGTCACAAAACAACTCAGATAATAAAGTTAGAAGACTGGAATCCCAGTTGATACCAACTAGCACTCGTGTTACTGTTCGCGATTAGTGCCTATCTCTCAAATTATACACTTACCTTATTTACTAAAACACGATTTGATTGAAGAATATTTTAATGAGTTTACCGGCAAAAGGTGTCAAACTGATAGGTCTGATTAGTTCTAATTTCCTAATGTCCACATGGTCAAATCCAAAATTCATCACAGTTATCAATTTATTTTAGTGAAATGACAGTAATTATATTTATCCGATTTCTTCTTTGTTACACGCACAGACAAACGTGTATAAATTACGTACGCTAGTCTGTATAAATCCCAGTAAAATATATGTGATCAAATATTTACAAAAAATACTTCTTTCATTACCTTTTTACCTGATTTTCGGATTGCGTACCGAAATATTTGAATCCACTGTCATCATGATGATTTTTGCAAATATTTCGATTTCCAGGTACGGAAATCTTTTTCAATGCCAAACACATCACCCACTAAGTTTACAATCAGTATGTCAAGTGGAAATATTAGTTTAAACTGCCTCATTTATACTTGATCATGATGACAGTGGATTCAAATATTTCGGTACGCAATCCGAAAATCAGGTAAATGATCCTTTCACTGTCGCACAATATGTTTCTTTTAATTCTGTCATTACTGTTATTTTAATTTTTAATGAACTGTCCAGGGGAAAAGACATATTAGAGCTAATGCCGAAATATTAGAAAGAAAAATTTTGATGGAAATATAATAATATTTGTCGAAAACAAAGCTCAGATAAAATATAATACTGCAATTTACAATCAATGTCGTTATCATCACTCTTGCAATTATTGATTTTGTAGTTTTATAACTCATCAATTCGATTCCACTTCCGTAGGTGGTTGGGCGTCTGTTCAATAGTTACAGATTGAGGGTAGGTAGTCGTGACTTTAGACAAATTGAGATTCCGCATAAGTTCCAACTGAAGGAATAAAACCAAAAAAACACTGTCAACTATTGACAAATGTGTATGTATAACTTGATAGGTTTTTATCTCAAATTTGCAAACTTGACTTAAGTAATTGTTGTCATCGCCAACGTAAACAATGTCCCTTTACCGTCAGTTTTAATGTTAAATTTTTTTATACACGTGTATGTCTATCGAAGTGTAACTTCAATCAATGAAAGTCACATATTTTGCGCATGATTTAGACGTGTGCAGCTTAGGTACCTAATACATCGCATTTAATGAAAACGATTTCGCTTTATCTTATCAACCGATTTACTGGAGAAATACGCCACAATATTTTACTTATTTTAATGGTAAAAATGTTACGCATAACTGGTAACAACATATATATATATATATATATATATATATATATATATATATATATACAGAAGGTTAAAATGGAAGACACAATAAAACGTTCATAAATCTGTCAGGTTTTCTGTACTAAAATTTAGGATAAAAATTAAATATGGCTTCCAGCACTGTTGTTTCTATTACCCGACGCGAGTAACAAATTGTACAAATTATTTCCCAATGTCAGTTTAAGTCAATCTTCCTTTGTCCTATGTCTGTTAACCTAGGCTTCCAACTGTTATTGATTCTACGTTATCTATTTTAATGTAGTACTTAATGCTTAGCTTATAATGAAAGAAAATTTCTGACTAGGCATGTTTTAAATAAACAGTTCTTTCAAAATTCGGCCCATATCAAATTAATTTGACAATAAGATATTCCTATTCACCCGATTTATATCTTTCATTCGTAAATGTGATTTACTCGCCTTATTATCTGTCTAAGAAATATACAACATCCTTAGCCATATCACAAAGCTCCGATTGATTCCCATTTGAAAGTACGTATCAAGTTCGTCTTCGTGGTAGCTGAGTGCTGATTCGCACTTTTCTTGCGAAAACTTCATCATCGTTCATACTAACTACTGGAAATGAGGTACGATCTGATTTTCGTTGAAAGACGAAAAAGCGGAACAGCATTTCCAATTTTGACATCAGACCTCTAATCACATATACAGTCAAAAATCTCACAATACAAGATTTAAGCAAATGTGTAACCTCGTTCACAACAGTTCTATATATATATATATATATATATATATATATATATATATATATATATATATATATATTTCATTTTCTGTTAATGGCAGGCGAGAGTGAAAATACCTAACATTTGTGGTATAACTGTACTGTTACGATGTCACGGTAATTAAATGTTCAATTCAAAACTGAATAAACCAGCTGCACGGAAGTTATCTTGATGGAAACAGAGTCAAAGCCCGAGCGACGCTTACGTTAATACTAAATATGCAGAGTGAGGAAGAGATAGTAATATTTCAAAATTTTAGAGAAAGTAAACTTTTAAAATATATCTGATAGAGGAATATTATGGCACAATCGTCACATTTATAATTCAGTACAAAATAAAGAAGATACAGATTATAAGAAAAGTGTAAATAAGTCGTTCCTTAATATATGTTTAAAATTTAATGTTATATCGAAATGTTCGGGGTGTAAACTATTATTCGTTTTGAATATCCTTAAGCATGAGATTCGTTTACATTTAATAAAGATATCGATTAATAAACTAAATAAACATAAATTTGAGCTGATTAGAGATAAGACGAAAATAAGATATATATTAATATTGCAATTACACATGATGGAGTTTAAATACATTGAAGATTTTAATAACAACGCTAGTGATAAAGAAATTTTTTTTAAAAATTAGACAGATACATGAGAAGAAACTAGCTAATCGTGGAATTCATTGCCCATTGAAAAATAAGCAAATTGATTCTGTCATGTCTAAACGCTTGTTTAATTTATCGTCAATGGATCTGAATGAAAACCAAAAAAATTCTTAATCTTCGACTTTACACTGCAATCCATATCGAATACGTAAATAGAAATGAGAAAAAGAGAAGATTGCCTAGTTCCTTCCAAATAAGATAAAACTAGGTTTGAATTGAATGTTTCCAAAGTTGTGCTAGATAATACAGAGGAGAGATGCGAGAAGAATTATAAATTGAAATGCTTAAGATTGGGAATAATTATCCATCAGAGTAATATGCCTTAAGGTGGATAAAGATGGTGCTACAGTATTAATGATCCAGTCAGATTATGAGACTAAAGTGTATGAACAATTAAATAATGTCAAGATTTATGACAAAATATTTAAAGACCCAACGGATAAGATGCAATGTAATCCACTTAGATTAATCGTTAATGTACAAAACTCACAAACATATAAAATGTCTAAATTTCCATGCAACAGAATAAGAAAATATACATGTTTTATAGATTATACTTAAAAGAACACATACAATATTTGACATTATTATTAGATACATGTTGATGGAGAGTGTTAGAATGGCAAGCCTGGATTTTGTATAGATATATAATAATGACCATGTGCAAGCAGCATTAGAAAGTGTGACAGGTTGTACAACAGAGATTCCAGAGATGACAGGAGGAATTAAAATGACTTTAAAAATTATTAGGGAAATATGAAATATTTGTATGTCCTCTACCTACTTTATGTTGAGAAAAGAATTTATTAAAATAGATAAAAGTGTCCCTATGGGACAACCACATTCAGTCCCGTTTGCTAATATTTTATGCACTATTTTGAAAAAATCTGTTGTAAAAATCTCCTCTCAAGCCAAACGTGTATGTGAGATTCCTGGATGATATGTGTCTTATATTAAATCATAGGGATAATGAATTAAATAAATTTCTAGAATTACCAAATAAGCTAGGAGAATAATAATGAATTGTTCTTCCTGAATGTAAAAGTGCGGAATGCCTTTTTCATGAGAAATACTTACTCTGCAATCCTCCTTAATTTCTTCTTAAAAACGAATATGGAATGAAATTAGACTTTCTTAAATAAATGATATTAAGGAGCCTTAAAATAATTGATTTGAAATATAGAGATAAGGAATTAATGAGACAAAAGGATTAATTAAAAATAAACGGCTATCCACAGTTACAATAAATAGTTTAATAAAGGAGATTTTATTGTAATTTATAGGTAAAATAATAAACCAAATACAGAAGCAAACACATCTAGAAAAACGTAAAATTTTTGTATTACCTAATTCAAAATTGAGCAGAAAAATAAGAATAAATGCAACTAAGTAAAATAACAAAACGTTTTTATGACAATCACTTACTTTAGAAAATGAACTACCGAATCAAAAGAAAAAAATTGAACCCATCACAATATCATGAGTATATGCGATATCATGCAAAGATTGTAAGCTCAAGAATGTAAATTAAACTAAGCGCCCAGCAAGGGTTTGCAAGGGGGAACACAAAACGTCTTGTAAATACGGACATATTTAAAAATCAGGCCTTCAAAGGAAACGTGTCAAAAAATAGTCAGAGCAGGATGCAAACGCATTGAGTAATGCAATCGCAACACAGTAACTAAAAAAATTAGAGAGTCGATTGAAATAAACTCGGGCAATATCGTAATAAATTTAACATCGGTAGAAAAATTATTTGGCCCAATGTTCAATGGAGCATGTTTAGGGTCAGAAAACGAGAAGCGGATAAATCGGCATAAATTATAAAACTGAGTAAGAAATCTTGTTTATTGGCGACTAATTCGGAACGACCTAGTATGATTTTTTTTAATTTTTAATCTTTATCAAAATGAAAATTTAGTAGATTGTTTTTAAAATTATATGATAGGCGGTGTGCTTATAAATAATTCAAAACATATGCTGATAAATAATATACATCGTGAATTATATAGTTTCAAATCATATATATATATATATATATATATATATATATATATATATATATATATGCTTTTATACAAAATATCTATTTATATGCGTTTTCTATATTTATATAAGGTGGGAATAACAAAAATATAAATAGTAAAGCTTTCGTACAAAATATATTCATTATTATCCGCAGGCAGCATTCTACATAAGAAATTCTGTTGCGTATATATATATATATATATATATATATATATATATATATATATATATATATAAACATATAGACATATATATGTTTATACGTGAATATATATATATATATAATTTATAAATGGATATGATAGACGTTGTACAAGGAAAAAAATACAGATTAAACACATACAAGTGCTCTTCTAATGTATACTTTTAACTTCTTGTCTTTATAATTTGAACTTTAGAATGTTGCATTATGTATATTAAAATATGTAGTTCATTGTACCCTTCCTGTGTGCAAAAACAAAAAGAATGTTTTTCGATACAAGAAACATTTTTTCGTATAATCTCCTCGAATATCTACTAATGAACATATCTTAATATATAAATTGGAAAGGAAAACAAGATAGAAATATGTGAACATGGAGAGAGTGTGAAAAACGTAAACCAATCAATTGCGTGCGGCACATCTAGTTCAAGCTCAATGCCTGTACATGCTTCTTCTGCTTGCGGCTGAAATTCGTTTATCCATAAGGCTTCGTATGTGGCTAGCTCCATTTTGTTTTTGCATTTTTAATTACTTTGAATGCTACATCGGGAGAACATACGTGCGATGTTTAGATGATGTGTTGCGCCATATCAGACGTGAATTTACTATTTGCTTTAAAACAGGCATTTAAGCTACAATGTTCTCTCATTCTAGTAATTAACCGTCTGGTCGATCCGTCTAGGTATGCTGATCAACAACTTGCGCATGTGTATTGGTAAATAATATTTGATATTAACGGCTGTTTCTCTTTGATTGCTGGTAAATGCAAGTGTGTTACCCTAAATAACACTCGTAGTTTGGCTGCATTAAATGTGCGTGTTAATGCTGCTTTAACTTTCTTTTGTGCCATTCGGTAAATTACATCCCCCTTAAATGGGATATTTAGGAAGACGTTTTTCTTTTCTGGCACGTAATACGTCTGTTTCTGTTTAATTCCCCGTTTAATAATTGATTCAATTAATTGTCTGGGATAGTCATTGGACATTAAATCGTTAATTGCTTTATTATATTTATTTTCTTTTGAAACTTGACTAACCAACCTGTCAATTCTTGAAAAGCAACAACGAATTGTTGATAATTTATATTGAAATGGCACAAAACTGCTGTAATGCAAATACTGTGCAGACCATGTTGGTTTAAGGTAAATTGTTCTGTTTAATTTACCATTAGTTTCTTTGTTTAGTAGTAAATCTAAGAAAGTCTGGCAGTCATCTTTCTCGTGCTCTGACGTGAAACCGATATTCTTATGTGCTTTTTTGAAACTTTGAAGCAATGTTCGTGATTGCGACCTGTTCTTAAGTACAATAAATATATCATCCACCTACCGTATATATTGAGCGCATTTACTTATGCCACTCTTTAGTGATATGTTCTCTAGGTGCCCTAGATAAAGTGCTTCCCATTGCCACACCATCAGTCTGTTTTTAGATGCTTCCATTAAAACGAAATCGTATTTTTCTCGTGCATAATAAGATAAGCTTGCGTAGAGTGTGACCTGGCACCGGCGATGGTAATATGTCGTGTTCTACCGCTTTGACTATAATGTCAATGGCTCCATCAATTGGAACATTTTTAAACAAAGACATAACATCAAAAGATACCATAATCTTGTTTTTAACATGTATAGCCTGAATTTTGATTACAAACTCAAACTAATCGGCAACCCAATAATTACCTATGCAGTCACGAACATAAACTGTTCGGAGCTTTCGCCACATATACATATATAGGCAATACAATTTAACAATAACTGTTTGCGCGGGTGGTGGTAACAATTCTTTAAATCAAGTTTGCGAGCATGAAGTAAACACCAATCTCATTGTATTTAACCAGTCGTCGAACAACATAACAAATCTACCGCCAGTCGCAACGCACTGACGCGTTTCGACCTTCCTTGATCATCATCAGAGTACGACGTCAAACTGACTAGCGAGGATCAAACCGCACTGAATATATATATGGAAAGCAAAATTAGATATGCGGCTCTCACTTCTAGTAGTCTTGCATACATTGAACGTGACTGGAAATGTCGGCTGCACAATTTCTATGCAGTCACGAACATTAACTGTTTGTAGCTTTCGCCACACACATTTAT
This sequence comes from Eudiplozoon nipponicum, assembly GCA_029291075.1. Lineage (NCBI taxonomy): Eukaryota > Metazoa > Platyhelminthes > Monogenea > Mazocraeidea > Diplozoidae > Eudiplozoon > Eudiplozoon nipponicum. Next base: position 247 of record JAQBSW010000735.1, on the reverse strand, counting down.
ATAGACAATACAATTAAACAATAATTGATTGCGCGGGTGGTGGTAGCAATTCTTTAAATCAAGTTTGCGAGCTTGAAGTAAACACCAATCCCACTGTATTTAACCAGTCGTCGAACAACATAACAAAGCTCCCACCAGTCGCAACGCACTGACGTGTTTCGACCTTCCTTGATAATCATTAAAGTACGACGGCAAACTGACTAACGAGGTTCAAACGCAGTGAATATATACGGAAATCAAATTTAGA